>JAKCWG010000329.1:0-68332 GCA_021464415.1 Lonicera japonica | reverse complement strand
TTTAGAGGTGAAAATACCTCTGAACCATTCATAGGAAAGAAAATGTTATTAAGCTCTGAATTCTTTCAAACTTAATAGATTACCATGAAGACATCTATCGTTCTTTGTTTTTTGAGGTTATCGTTTTGTTCTTGATTCGGATCGATCTGCAGTAGTAAGAAGTTGGAACATTTTTTGTTGTGCGCAAAGGTGCAAAATTTGTGTTAGTGAGACTAATGTCTGTGGCTTTTCTGTATTTAGGCAAAAAAAGAATTTGCTGAACAGCTTCTATGGCGAGACCCAGTGTTAGGGACTGGCTGCCTGCTTTGGGTTTTTGCATACTATTTGCCTACATTTCGATAAGATACCTGCAAAAGTTGGAAGAGTTTGAAGCCAATCTGCGTGATGTGATAAACATACTCGAGAAAATTGTCCATGAAAAATGAGTCTTTCAATAATGATGGAGAAGAATGTTTGTTGTAAATGTCGTGTCTACAACATGTGTCTATATCCTTTCATCGCGTGCGGTAGAGAGAGAAACAGTCATCATGTGATGTGTGTTGTAGATATGTTTGTTACGACGAATATTTTTAACTCTAGGTGAAGTATATGGCCTTTTGTTTGTTTTTTGATGTTTGAATTTTATGCCCTTTTTGTAGCCCTCTACTTAATGATTTGTCATCTTTGGATTATGATTCTCAAGGGTTTTTGGGTTAATATATTCAGAATTGTGTAGGAGAATTGTAACTAAAATCAAATTCAAAAGTTGTTGCCTAAAGTGTTTGATATAGTACTTAGTGTTTGTGCTGTGTTTAATGCTTCTTTGTTATTTGTTATTTTCGTATATATGGGCTGCTAATGCATGCCTGTAGAGCATATGATTACATATTTTCCTCTTTCGGTTCAAATTAAAAGTTCATTTCGACTCTCATACTTGTGTACAAGATACACAAAGAACAACGCTTAATTAATATAGCGAGTCGGAAGATTTGTTCAATAATGGTGTTTTCTTTACTGTGGATGCTTCTTGTTACAACATGCTTCTCTCTCTCATCAAGTTGTCAGCAAATATTTTTCTCATGTGGGATTGTTCCGTGAACTTTATCTGCTAGTTATTGTTGGACTTGAAGTGCAGGAACAATTTATCTGCACATTATAGAGATGGATTTCCTTTCTGTTTTGCCAAACCAATTTCGAGCTTTGGAATTTAGAGCACAAATTAGCCTTATATAATTCTGAGAGCCGGAATTTTCTAAACTAATTGTTACCCTAATTCCAAGCTTAGAATTTGGGTATTAGATTTGTTGAAATGGTTCATGGACTGTTATTTGAATTCCTCTATTCTTTTGTTCCAAACTAGAAATCATAGTTTGAGTTTTAAATATGCTAAGAAAAATACTGATTTTAGCTTAGTTAATAACTAAGAATAAAACTGCCTCCTTTTCTAATTAAGAGTTCATGTCTGATTATATTTTTTTTTATATAAATAAACTAATTTCATTACAATCATTTACAAAAAAATAAAATAAAATCTATAGTGAATTTATCTATAGTGCATTTTGTTATGTTGCTTATATTTAGAATAAATTTGTCTTGATTTAAGACATTTCAAATATAAATAGTTGACTCTTCTTGAAACTGATGGATAGTTTTTATCTTAATTTTTTGTCAACATGGACTTCTAATGACTTTGTAATTTTGGGGAAAGTGGAAAAGAATACTTCATCCTTGTCATTTTGGAGATTTGAAATTGGTAGGGTCATTTTCTGGGACAGAATCAATACGCTGCCATTTATTGCATTGTTTTAGCTTGTTAGATTCTGCACTTTGTTAAGAATTACCCTTATATATGGCCCCCCCCCCCCCCCCCCCCCCCCCCCCCCCTACTTTGTGATGGAGGAGGCATTGGTGGGAAAAAGTAAAATAAACTCACTGTGGGTAGGGATGTGTTCGGATTTATGCAAAATAAAATCTTGTGCTAGTTGACATAGTTTGTATACAATATTTTTTTTCCTTATGAATAATCTTAGAATACCATATAATTACAATGAGGGTAAAGCAGGTTCGGTTTTAAGCATATGAGGAAGTGAAGAGGATTCAGGTTTTTGAAATGGAAACTTACCTCGAGTTGGTTCAATTTGATTTTTGGCGCGGGTACTTTTTAAGACAGGTCGAGTTCGAGTTTTCCCAACCCAACCCCCAACCCCCAACCATAGCCATACATATTACTATCTATATCGTGCTTATTTTTATGAGCAAATGTTATACATTCTTTTTTATTTTTTTATGAAAAAGATTTTTTGCTTCACCAGTCACCAGCCCCAAATAATTTTATTATGCCAAAAAGTAAGAACAATATATTTCACCATTCAATTAACTAATTTTCAATATCTTTTTGTTATTATTTTTTATCTCATTAAAAGCGGATTTGACTTATCTCCATTACTCCTTCGATCAAATTCGTCCAATGGGGTTGAGTTTGAGGGCTAAATAGATGAATTGATTCATGTAATCTAGGAGAGATGATCTCTATATGATATGATCATCTTACAAAATTTGATCCAGAAATTCAAACCAAAAGTAAGTGTAGTAAAAATTTTATACATATGTTTATTTTCAACCATTAAAAGTTTAGTTGATCATTTCATCCACTTCTAAATTGAATTTTTTAATAAAATTTTGTGGAAATGATCGAATCATCATTGAGATCATCTTTACCAATTTTCAAGAAAAAATTCATCCATTTATCTATCGAACTAAATTCTATTAAGCGAAATTGAACCAAAAGATAATAGAAATGAGTCTAGTCTTTTAAAAGCAGATCAATTAATTCCTATGTAAGTGTAATAATCCAATGTTCCAAAAATAGATTTGCTATCTATCTAGCCCATATTCCTCTGACCCAAGTCCAAATCTCCAGGGGTAACAGTGATATTCGAAATGAACCCGAGGGTATTATAGTCAAATCACAGGTTAAAGCCGATGGATAAAAGGTTAAAAGAAAAAAACCTAATCTAAGTTTACCTCTCTACTACCCCTCGGCTCCCTCCACAACTTCCGCCATTAAATTTACTCAACTGTAAGTTCCTTGATTTTCACCATTCCCATTTTTGTACTCTATCTATTTCTGTTCAATCACATTCATATATATATATATATGTATGTATGTATGTATCTACAGTGCTTGTATTTGTTTTACAATTTTTTTACTTATTGTTGTATTGTATAATATTCGTCCATTAGTAAGTATATAAAAACCCTAGATGATTCTATTTATGAGATCTGAGGGGGCTCTTCGTTAGTATATAAATTAATCAGTTTGAAAATTTGTAAAAGAAAATGGAAGAGAAATATTATTATCTTCATATAACAAGTTTATCGTTATCCTTGCTTGAGGAAGGTTGTTATATTTGATTATATACCATTGCAGATGCTCTTATGGACTTTATTGATTATCTTTGTTTATGTTTCAGAGGTTGCTTTTGTTTTCATTTCTGAAATCTGAACCTGAAGTCTGAACATTTTTCCCTTAAGATATTTTTTATATTGCAAAACAATCAAATGCATCCCACTTTAATACTACATTAATGCTATCACAGTGACCTTGTAGAAATTAGAATTACAGTACGGATATTTTCAGAATTACGCCCTTCGCTAAGAAGGATTATGTTTGCATCTCTGAAAAATTCTCTATTTAGCTTTGAATTCCTAAACTGAACAGAAAATGATAAACAAATTTACAGTTCTTTGTTTTTAATTGAGGGTATTGTTTTGTTCTTGATTCACGTTCACCTGTAGTAGCAAGAAGTTAGAACAACTGCGTGTTACTCTAATCTAAGGTGCAACTTCTTTTTTTCTTTAGTGAGCCTAATGTTTGTCTATTGCTTTTCTGTATTGGCTAAATACTTTTATTGAATAGCTTCAATGATGGGAATCGAATTAAAGGACTTGGTAAAACCTGCAATCTATATGGTGATTTGGATACCATCTTCTTATTGGCATGCAGAAGATTGGCAAAGAATGGAAAGGTGTCTAGTCCTGGTTCGTCGTACGAGGAACTTACTCTCTGAAATTATGGAAGAGAAAGCCAGGTGCAAAAATGAGTTATACAAATGATGTACCATGTTTGTCGTAAATATTCTGTCTACAATACATGTCTCTATCTCTCATTGCGTGTGGTAGAGAGAAACAGTCACGCGATGAGAACGTGTTGTAGATAGGTTAGTTACGATGGATATTTTAACTCTAGGGATGAGTATAGGCTTTTGTGATATTTGAACTTTATGCTCTTTTTGTTGCCCTCTAGTTACTGATTTGAGATAATTGGAATATGATTCTAGAGGGTGTTTGGGTTAATACTTAATATGTTAAGAATTGTGTAGGAGAATTGTAAGTAGTAACTAAAGTTTCTTGCCTTAAGTGTTGGTTTAGAATATTGACTGCTTGTGCTTTGTTTGTTATATAGTTGTCTTACCATTTGTTCTTTCCATATATGAGTTGCTAATGCTTACCCTTTAGTGCACTTTTAGCTTTTTTTTTTTTCTAATATTCCAAATTAAGTTTCATTTAGACTTTTGCCCCTTTTTATAAAGATACACTGATTTTAATGTAATCATTGGTTACATAATTGCTATAGTATTGTACATTTTTTGTCATCTCAAAATAGGAAACGAGACTCTTACTTTACACCTCTCTAGGAGGAAGGAAAGTGGTACTCTTAATGTGGGATGGAACAAATTGGTATTATTGTTATATTATTATCGTTAGTTTTTATTTCTTAAAATTATTTCTCAATATTGCCCAATGATGAGAAATTCTTTTCTGTTGAGTGGTTGCTTGGGTCTTTCATTGTAAGCCCTCCCCCATCGCTGCTACAATTGCCATCACCACTACTACTGCTACCACCTCCACTCACTCACTCACTCACTCCTTCTTCTTCTTCTTCTTCTTCTCATTGAGATTATTTATTTATTGTTATTATTATTATTATTATTTGGTGGGGGAGAAGGCTTTAATGAAACTCACATGCGTTACCATCAATGAAAGTTTGCAGGTAAGTATAAGACCCTGAGGGCATATCGAAAATTTATTTTTGTTTTGGGCTTTTGGTTATATGTTTTAGGATCGTATCTTAGCTTTTGAGAATATGCTATCTGCCATGATTTATTGAGCTAACTGTTTTTAAGATAGCATGTAATGTCAGGTGCCGCCAGTTTAAGAATGAATTAGTGTGCTCCTTGTTACTGCTAAATCTTGCTTTGCACTTCTTAATGTGTTATTATTTGTGGTTAACTCACATTCTTTCTCTGTGTGCACCGTTCCTATTTTCTATCTGATATTGCCTCATAAGTTTCATTTTCTCTACATTATTATTGCTATTTGATATTACATCTTGGGTGATATAGCAGAATTTGGCTTCTTTAGAGTGATGAAAACCACACCGGGTTAAGGATAGCAAAATTTGCACCATTAGTTTCAAAATTGATGGCCCAGGTTGCTTCTATTTAAATGATCCTAGCGAGAGGGATGAGATAATAATACACTTCCTGGCGCGCACTCATTAGGTAGAAGTTATTTTTGAAAATCTGAACCATCCATTAGAAAACTAATGGTCCTGGGAAAATAATACACTTCCTTAAGCGTGGCTTCATTGTTTTGTAGAAGCTATATATTAAATCTGAAGCATCTATTTTTAGACTAATTGTTGAGATTTGATAACACTTTCTTGGATGAACATATGAAGTGAAGGCAATTGTTGATAAATGATAGTGACATTTAGGTGCTAGTATTAGCAAAAATTATTTATGCTCTTCTTTGTCAGGAATCAAGAGTTGTGTGATTTATGTAAATGAAATGAGAGTTAGAATATGAACCGGTTGTTCAATCACGAGCGAGGGGGGAGGAAAACGGGTTTCTGCGGTTCGAACGGTTTCTGTGATTTGAACCGTAGCGGAGGGTGGAGAAATTCACCTCCTTTTCCATCTTTGCTAGCATCCAAAGTGTAAATATCACAATATTTTTGGTGTACAATTATATGTGATTTGTTTTTGAGTTGCATAAATTGTTTATTATCCTGTGTTATCAAATCTTTAATGTGATTGAATGAAAGTGTTTTTTGATTTGGAATTCTTTTCCTGTGAAGATTGACTACTAAACTTAATCATAGAAATTTTATTTTCTTGTTGAATTTTTTGGAGGGTTGGAAATTTTTTTTTGCACCTTTTTAAACTATTAACGAAGTAATGCTTCGTTTCTAGAAGGAAAAAGAAAAAAATTCTTTTGAACTGCCATCACGAATAATCTTAGGTTTTGCTCAATTTATGTGCCACACGCCTTCACATTGAAATGTTTCTTTAACTATATATATATATATATATATATTAAAATGCAATAGCAAAAGCTATTCTGATTTTTTTTTTAAAAAAAGGAAGCTAAAAAATAATTAAATTAAGTCGTTTGATTTGTAGTTGAAAGTAGCTGCTTGTATTTTTTTGGTTTGGGGGCATTGCTCCACGGGGTGTCTGGGCTAGCTTTTGCGCATTTCGACTAATTTCTGCTCACTTGTAGTACCATTTGCGTTGGCCACAGAGTGATTTGTTGTTGCCGGGAATCGACCTGTGGAGCTTCCAGTCGACCTCAGAGCTCGAATTTGGGGTGGTTAGCTATCAGACCATAGCTTGTAATTGTAGTGGCTTGTATTGAAAAGAGAAAAATAATCTAGAAACTGGAATATGTAATTTGGTCATGTTGTTTGTTATTGTCCTGAAATAAAAGATCGCGGGGTAGGTTGATGTCACTTTTTACTTTTATAAGATCCAACTTTTGTAGTTGTGCCCCGACACACTCAAGAGATTCTAAAAGTTCCTTTTTACTTTTAGTTTGACGGCAAAATACTTTTTAACCTTGATGTGTAACAACATTGAATAAAATAATAACATAAAAAAAAAACATTTGAAGAGTGATTATCCGCTCTTCGACACTTCAAAATTGAAGAGCGAGACTTTCTTTAAACTTGAAGAAATTTTTGTTGTTACTTCTACTGGAGATAGTTTAAATGATATTTTTTAAATTATTCGTTTGTTGGAGATGTTCTTGTTAAACTTTTTGGTAGTTGTTAGGCATTAGAAAATGTGATGACTCGCATCCGTAGTGTAATGAGAGATTCTTGACTTGTATGCATGTTTAAAGAAGTTAAAATATAATTTGAACTATTCATTTTGGGTGAGTAATGGCTTATTACAGAAAATGACAAAAGAATTTTATCCACGAAATGATTTTAGATTAGATTGTTAGTATGATTTATTTATCTTATTTTTGAACGTATAGTATGATTACGCGGGGGTGGATGTGGTTCGGTAACTGAACCAATTTGATTGGTCTTCATATATCACTGACACATTCGATAAACCGACCTTTGATAAATTGAACATTTCGGTTGGTTCGGTTTGTATTACCAAGAAACTGACCAATACCAAAACCTGAGGAAGGAACCAAAAAATTTAAATAATTATGCTATTCATCCTTACTGACCAGAGTCATCTCAAGATCTGGATTTTTAGCGATCTCATCACATTAATTTAGTTGAAAATTTCATGGTTATATCTACCATTTAAAACTTAATATATAGGAAAGCTATTATTAAGTAACACTAAGACCCAAGCACTTGGATCTGAAAGATTAGACCATCTGTTGCATGTGAAAGCCTTGGAATAAACTCCTTAAGAAGCTTAGTGACAGTAGAGAGCAAATAAAAATCCTTCCGCCTCACCTGATATGAACAGCAACTGGAGGATGGAGGGGGAGGGACAGACGTATGGACAGACATAGTGAAAAACAGAGAGTGATGGAGAGACAGGGTGAAAGGAGTAGACGACGAAGTCGGCAAAGTAAACTGGAAGAGACGGTGCGAGGAGGGAGTGGACAGGGGAAGAGGGTTTGGTGATGGAGAGACTCGGCACACTCGGTTGGTAAATAAACTAGGTAATTGACAGTAGACTAATAGTAAATTACTAATTAGTAAACTATGTAAATTTATAAATGTATTGTTTTTTTGCTAATGGTCTGTTAGATCGGCAACCGAGTGGTCAGTTACCAACCAAAGAATGATCGGTTCAGTTACCAACTAAAAATGGTTGATTCGATTGGTTGGCGGTCGGTTTTTGGTATAAAATTGCCACCCCTATGATTATGTGTGACAAAAATTCATTTAGACTAAGGCTCTGTTTGATTGTAAATATGGAAAAGGAAAAAAAATTAATTAGTTTGTGTGAAAAGATAGAAAATAAGGTGAGAGATGTTACTCATTTTATGAGTATATATCCCCCATCCTTTAATATTTTTGATGGAAAAATTTTACTCACCACCAAGCAAAGAAAATTTCTTCATGGAAAAACTTAAAAATTAAGAGGATATCACCTCTATCACTCAACTTATTTTTCATCTTTTCACCAAAACTAACTCAATTTATTTTCCTTTTCCACCTTGCAATCAAACGGAGCCTAAGAAAACAATTTAACGTGCTAATATTAGGAAAGATGAATCTTAAGCACACACCAAGTTTTAATTTCCACTTGATTGAGTGATACTGCTAATGCATATTTTTATTATATGATTTCTTGCTGCCATATTTTTTTTTATAAAAACAGTACATAGATATACAAAGTGGTTAATCACAAGAGAAGAGAAGGGAATCGGAATTTCAGTGGCTCAAACTTGGGTGTGGATTGTGGAGTGAGAAAATCCACCCTTATTTTCACCATGCTAGCACCCAGGTGCTTGATTCTTGATCCTAAACGTTTTCATTTTGGGGCATGTGTGAAATTGTGTGGGAATGCATCTTAATATTTTACCTGTATACATATCCATGATTTTATTCTACAAGACATGTTTAGACATGTGAAATTCCCCATAACTCATTCTTGCCAAAGTCGCCATACTTTTGTTTTAATTTGTTTTTAATGTTAGCCAAGAATTAGAGTGAAATTTTACTAAGCAATAATACCAATAACTCTTCCCTTTTGAACAGTGTACTTGCTGTTGGAAAACAACACAATCGTCTATTTTGAGTGATAATTTGGTCAAAATATTCTCTATAATGCATAATTTCTCCCAAATTTCATTAGGACGCTTCTTTCTTGCAAATGGAGCACCAGAAGAGAAGGGTGGAAACATTGGAGTACCATAGATTAGGCCTATGATATATATTGCCACATAGGCATTTTTGTTAATCAGTTTTTTTTCCAAAAGATAAACTTCATAAACAATTCAATTAAATATTTTAGTTTAGTATAACTCATGACTTTAAATATTATAATTGATATTTACAAGTCACATTTAGGTTGTTAGGAGAGAAAAAAGAGAGAGAGTTACATTTAGGTTATATATACTCCTTTTAACTTACAAGAATTTACAAAACTTGACGGCTAAGTTTTAATATTTATAACATTGGCAAATGTGGAGCTTTCTTGGGAGAATGAAACTGCGTACCGTTATTTCCACTTCTCTTGGAATCTGCAGACAGTAGTCAAAAATTTCTTGTTTTTAACAATTTCGTGCGCATGCGATGGGATGTCTCGTATTTTGATATAAATAATTTATAAATATGTAATGTAGCGGTCGACAGTCATATTATTGTTATTAAGTTAGTTGGATTTTGAATCATATTACTTATGTTATAATGATTTTTTTTTTCTTTTGGAAGTAAAAGCCCGCAAGGGCAAATTGAAAAGTTAAAAATCTAAAATGAGTTTGATAACTGTCAAAATGGCTTTTAATTTTATATAATAATATATTTTTGGATGCATTATTGTCTCTTGCAAATATTTTTTAAGTAAGTTAAATTTTTGTAACAATAAATAGGGTTACAAATCTATGGATGAATTGTGAATAGGGATTTGTTGCCTCTCAACTCTTGTGCTTAATTGGTTGATGCAATAAATGGTAATTAAAATATGCTTTTGTTTAATTATTATCATGTTACATCAACAAATGCCAAACTTTTTTTTTTGTTTGCAGCCAAGACTCAAGTAGCGTTTTTAAATACTAAAGATTGGTGTTTGCCCAGTTTTTTAGAGTTTATTGTAATTTATGAGAATACAACGTTTCAAGTCCTCTCGCCCATGTTCTCTGTCTCTTGAACACCAACTTATTTTTCATTGTTTGTAAAAAAGAAAAGAGAAAAGAATAGTGTTCTGAAATGCTTTTGATTTTTTTTATTGAAAACCATCCATTTATATTATTTTATAATATAATTGTATTCATGCATTTGTTTATTTTTAAATATTTCACTATTAAATGTGATTTATAGTTATAAATATTACTATTTTTTTTGTTATAATTAATATTAATACCCTACAATTTAAAAATATTCATAAGTAAATGTTAATATTGTAATAAAATTAAAAATATCAAATTTTGGTACGCCCGCTAAATCCATCCGTTAAGCAAAGCCTCAAACAATAATGATTTGGAAAGACGTACGTGAGAGAATTGTAATATGGTTCGTTTATATTTATTTATTTATTAGGATATAGAAAACCAACGTCGACTCATATTTTTTAGCAGCGATAGTGACACCAAAATAAAAACTTTATAATATGCCCATTTGACAATATAGAATTTCCCTTGTCATATATATGACACCACCATTAGTCTTTGGTCGCCAAATAGTTAATTTAGAGTAGTCGTTGTCTGTAAACCAAAAAAATTAAAAATAAAGTAGATGTAATCTATTTGGTGATCCATCAAAAGGGTTGTATAGAGTAAGAATGGCAATTTTATAAATAATACGAAAATATGTTGTAAAATAAAATAAAATAAAATTAGTTTGAAATTGATATGAGAATCTGTGTTCGTATTATTTTTGTGTCTAAAATTTTTAATATGATATCGTGTTGTGCTATGTTCGTGTCCAAATTTTAGAATGAAATTGACGCAAAAATGAGTTATATAATGTCTAATTGTGTCTTGTCGTATCGAGCTACTCGTGTTAGGACAATTCTATTAGGATACAAAAAGTGTAATCGTGTTTATCAAGTTGTTTCATATTTATGCGTGTCATGTTTATGTTAGTTAAAAAGAAATGACTTTGTGTTGTGTTCGTATCCTCGTTTTTCTAACCGTGTTGGATCGTGCCAAGTAAAAACATAACCAAAAAAACACAAATAGACACCCTTAATAAAGGATCCATTTGTAAAATAATGAACTTTGGAAAAAGGGAAATGTTGATGTATAACCTAAGGATATATTTTGAGCACTTATTTATAGCAAGAATAAAGTTCCAACATGTAATAAATTAAGTACAGATTGTAATGTAAAGTCTAAATCTTTCTATTCATCGTATAGTTAAGGCACTCACTCAAATTAAGGAGAGATACTAAGTTCGAATCTTATTTGAAGTAGGAATTTTTTTATTATTATTGTAATAAAAATAATAGATTTAGACCTTTAATTTTATTTTTTTAAAAAAAAAAGAAAAGAAAAGAAAAACATGTACCATTAATGCATATACTAACATTTTTCCTTGGAAAAAATTATAATTATCTCTCGTATATTGCAATGTATAATATATAGTTTCTTCTACCATTTTCAAGTAGTACATAATTAAAATAAAAAGGATACACTTAATTATCTTCCTTATATATGTATATATATATATTTTTTCAATTATGAGGAATGGTCTTGCAAGCATGAATTGGTCCATTAACATAATAATAATAATTGCCAATATAACTTTTGACTACATAAATTTGAGTTATTTTTTATTTTTTTGGAATCGTGCATTGATTTGGTGGGTTGAACAAAGACAATGATTTGAGAACGATATGGAGCTGAGTGAATGAGTGCCTTACAACTCATGCTATTTTCGGATTCTAGTTGACGGCTTCAATTTCTTCTTCTAGTAAATTAACATAACATTGTTTTCTATTATAATTTTTAATTTGTGGATATATTAACTTTTTTTCTTTATCGATTTTTATCTTTAAATCATCCACAATTGTTAGTATATGTAAGATAATTTACATTTATCTTACAATAACACGCAACAATAGTATATGTACAATATGCTTTATGATAGGTTTATGATATATAAAATTAAGTTTGATTAAAATTGGCGTGAGAGGGGCACGCATTTAAAGCATTGTTTCCCCTCTCATACCAAACTAAAGGCCGATTACAATATGTATTATTCGGGATCATAATGGGAGACTCATCGATGGGTTTGGTAAGAGAATTGCCTCCAACTCTTCAGTTTTCACTGCTGAAGCTATTGCAATTAGGGAAGCTTGCATTTTGTGTCTAAAGGCCGGAATTAGAGAGGCTGTCATTGAGAATGATAACTCTTCGGTTGTCTCTTGGTGTATTGATGAGGATAGAGCCCCTCCTTGGGAGGTTAAAGCGATCATTGATGATATCCGGACTTTGGCTAAAGAAGCCTCTCTTTCAGTTTCGGTGATTCATAGATCGGCCAATGAAGTAGCAAATTGGGTTGCTAGGATTGCTTGTTCTTTGGGTTCTTGGAGTTTTAATATGGGTTGTCTTCCCCATAAACTTGCTTTGTTAGTTAGTAAAGATGTCTAGCTGTTTTGTCCGCTGTGTCGGGCTTTCTGTTTTCAAAAAAAAAAAAAAAAAAAAGAACAAAGACAATGATTTGAGAACGATATGGAGCTGAGTGAATGAGTGCCTTACAACTCATGCTATTTTCGGATTCTAGTTGACGGCTTCAATTTCTTCTTCTAGTAAATTAACATAACATTGTTTTCTATTATAATTTTTAATTTGTGGATATATTAACTTTTTTTCTTTATCGATTTTTATCTTTAAATCATCCACAATTGTTAGTATATGTAAGATAATTTACATTTATCTTACAATAACACGCAACAATAGTATATGTACAATATGCTTTATGATAGGTTTATGATATATAAAATTAAGTTTGATTAAAATTGGCGTGAGAGGGGCACGCATTTAAAGCATTGTTTCCCCTCTCATACCAAACTAATTGGCGCGAGAGATATTCTTTCTTCGTTTTTATTGTCTCCCACATTCTCTCATCTTTTGTTGTAATATCATGTAATATTTATTTTACATATATGTTCTATCATACTAATATTATACCAGCATTTCAACACTCAAAATTAATAGGATAAATTTATCCCATTTGTCACACCCTTAATTTTGCTATTGTGGATACTATGATCTTGAATTCGGCATAGAAATAGAATATCACAAAAATGTAAGCAAAGAACTAAACAAGGAAATCACAAAAAATTAACGTGACGGTGGTATAATAAAGATAAGAATAGACATTGTGAATTGAACATTATATTTTAATTGTAGAGTTAAGAGTGTCTCTTAGACAATATCTTAATGCCGCATCATCTCTTTTGTCTACACACCTTTTTTCCAAGTTTGTAAAAAATATAACATTTTTTTTAACAAAAAAATATGTGATTAAAAAGTATATTTGAGACCTTTTAAACAAGATCCATATTAATGCATATAAAATTTATTAATCCCTTCTTTTAAAAGTTTCACATCTATAGTTTCAGATATCAAACTAGACGGCAATCTTAGAGGACATTCTCGTGAACAATCATATATATATTAGAGATTATTTTTTATCAAATTGCCAAAAAAAAAAGGTATTTTAAGCCTCGTAAACAATACATGCTTAACCGTTTGCCTATGATTATAACGTATTTCATTCATTTTTGCTCTTAGTATTTTTGCATTTAAAAAAGTGTTAACAAATCATTTTAAAATGTGAAAAAGTAATTATCATAGAAGTTGTGTTTGACTCATTAAAATTTTTTTCTTTCTTTTCTTTTGAGAAAAAAAAAGTTTTTTTAAGCATTTTTTTTGAAAAGTTTCAACTCCATGTAAATTATTTATGAGTTAAAAAAAAAATTGTTTTGTTAAAGGACTCCACGACATACTAATTGACATTTAAAAAAAAAAAAACGTCGTAATTGACATCATCAACGTTAATTCTCATTCTAGAAGTAGTAAAACAAGAAGACCAAGTCCCAAAGTCCTTTCTCTTTCTCTTTCTCTCTCTCTCAATTACGCGCCAACGTAGACTTAGCTGGCTCAGTGACCCACACGTGTACCCCTGAAATTGACTATTTCTTCTTCTTACTCCCACTTGGCATATATATACAAACCACATAAGCTGCCAGGGTGGCACATGAGCTATTACATTTTCTGTTTAAATCGCTGAAAATAATACCTATATGTCTATATAATAAATCTGGAGTAAACTACTTGATCACTCTTAAACTATTCATTCAATTTTACTTTGATTCTCGCTTCATTTAGGAACTTAAACTACTAGATAGTTTTAGTTTGACAGTTTTTTCCAAATTTTTTATTAAGTTGGAAGAAATAAAAGACAAAAAATTAATAAAAAAACAAATTAAACTAGTTTAAACACATAAAATCTTTATTTTTTTTTTGAAAAATGATAGCTTTGCCGTTAATTCCCTCCAACTTAATAAAGAAATTGGACGTAAAGGTTCAAATTGAAACTTGGTCAATAATTTAAGCGTTTGAGTAGAGCATTTTAAAATTTAAAATCTAAAGTTAAACTGGACTGATAGTTTAGAGACTCTTATGGTAATTTACTTATAAATCTGAGTTATTATTTTCTATTTATATTATATTTCTTTTAAGGTGCCTGATATACCAATGAAGTTTGAGTCACTATAATATTAGTTTAAAGAGAGTCAATATTCCTTACGTTTGTAACCATCAAAGCTGAGAATCTCGAATGAGAAGGATTGTGCAAGTATTATTTGGCTCTATTTGCAAAAAGTTAGGGTAATGAGTAATGAAGGGTGTCTATAGTACAAATTTTAACGTTATTATTTGGGGGTTAGGATTCAATCCAAACTAATCTAATTTAATTTTATCAGATTTAATTAGATCCATTTTTTTTTTCAAAATAAATATATGGGTTTTGATTTTAGATGCTTTCGAAACGATTCAAACCGAACCAATCATCTAATAGACTTGGTTTAAGAAATGCCATTCGTCCAAGTATAATTTGAGGTCATATCTTAAGAAAAAAAACTGTGTAGTTGGAATTTATGATATGATGGACAAGGGATAATACTGACCTTTTAGCTTTGATTAAAAACTTAGATACTTAAAATATCTTGAATTTTTACGTTATTTTTCTCTGTTAGGCTGTGAGACCCCTGCCCTTATGTATGACTTATTATTTGGATTGCATGTTTAATTGTTTTGGATGGGTCGGATGTGTTATTCAAATTGGATGTTAAATTCCAAAACCAACATCAAATCAGAGTCGATCCAAATGGATTAAAAATCAATGGATACGATTACCCTTAATTATTATACATACATAGAGAGAGAGTTATATAATTTGATAATAAGCGTAGCCTTTATGAACGTAAAGCAGTTCAAGTCTTATAACCTTGTTGTACTACTACCTTGATAAAGCGATACACAATGTATGGCACTGGCGCTCGAGACTTCATTAATGTGCTCTTAATTGCACTATAATTGAACTCCATTGAAACACCTTTAATTGCACTATGATCGGACTCTTAACCATAAATAGTTTCAATCTAAGCACTCTTGTACATGTTTTCGTGCTTTTGCAACTACAACCTCTCGATATAAGAAAAGTGCACATGCCTTTAAGATAAAAACAAATGTGCAATATCTTGTACTTTAAGAATTCTTGCTAGCTAAGGTAGAGTTTATTATTTTCACTTTTGTTTGACGAAGATTGTTAAAACAAAAATTATCTAAATCATTCTAGTCACATCAAGACACGTATATAACAATTTTATCACCAAGACAAATATGACCCGTTAAATTAATATTTCATTTGTATTAATTCAAACACAACTTGTTTAGTATGCATATTAGATAACATAACAATATTAACCTTATTAATAAGTAAGTTGTTGTATTAAATTTATAACTTGAATCATTTAAACCTCTATGATATAAATTTTTATCCCTAAACTAAATTGAAAGTTTAAATATGTTAATTGTGGGTTAATATTAAGTTAGTCTTGTGAAATTAATAACTCGAGTAAAACTTATTTATTAAACAAATTAATTGTACCTTATTTAAATTTAACCGTGACCCGTTAGTATCGTGTCGAGTCAGCATCGCGTCTGCGGATCCTTGTACAAAACGAAATCTACTTTTTTTTGTACAAAATCCACTTTTCTACTAAAAGGTAAAGAGTTGTTGTACGAACTACGTGCGTCCTCTTGTAGACGACGCCGTATGGACAAGGCGTGTAGAGTGCGTGTGCGATGTAAAGTGAAAAAAAGTGAAGAGAAAAAAAGTGAAGAGCGGCCTTTTCACTACTTAGTATATTTCATTAATTCACTGCCGAAAAAGAAAAAGGGTACATTGATTCAGTAGTAGTTGATGTATGAATGAATATTAAGACCAAGTTTTTTTTTTTTTTTTTTATCAAATTGCCCCTTTCAACCAAACACTTCATTATACGCGGTCCATACACTCTCATATATAATAGCTCCCCGCACTCTAGGGTTTCAATCATCACCTCCCTCTCTCATCTCAGTTGTTTATTTGGAGTCTTGAGTTCAAACCCTTTTTGTTCTAGGCTTTTCAATTTTCTTGATAATCTTGGCAATTCTTGACTTCAATTGGGGATTTTTGGTTGTGGGTTTGTGATCATCTCTTGGTTTTGTCTTGTGGGTTTTTCGATTCGTACAATCTTGGTTTCATTTCCTCACTTTACACCCTATTTTCTTGATCAAATCTTGAACCCTAATTCCAGTACTCTGTTTTGGGTTTTCAGTTCGGGCAATCTAGATTTCTTGATTTTTTCTCTCTCCAATTTTCACAGTTTCCTGTTTAATCAAATTGGGTATTGTTCTTTTTGGGGGGGTTGAGAAAATTTCTTGGGTTTTTCATTACTTCATGTAAAGAAAATGCCAGCAACAGATTATCAAGGTTCATCAGCATCTTTCAAGAATTTCGGCCATTCGATCATGAGTATTGGACGCGAGCAAGTTCATTCAATGGAGACTACTTACACAAGCCAAGAACTGGAGAATTTCCAGAGACTAGTGGGCGAGAAATTCCAGAATTTGTCTTCAGTAAGCTCCAACGAACTCCTCTCAATTTCTTGGATTTGCAAGCTTCTTGATGTATTCCTTGATATTCAAGAAGAATTCAGCACTATATTATTCAATAACAGGGCACAATTGAAAAAAGCACCAATGGATAGATTGCTAAACGAGTTCTTTGATAGGAGTGTGAAAGGTTTAGATGTTTGTAATGCAATTCGAGATGGTTTCGAGCAAATGAGGCAATGGCAAAAGCAATTAGAGATAGTCTTGTGTGCATTGGATGGCCAGAGGGGTCTTTGTGAGGGGCAATTTCGTCGTGCTAAAAAGGCCTTAGTCGATTTGGATATTGGTATGCTTGATGAGAAAGAGTCTAGTTCGGCTATTTCTCATCGAAACCGGTCATTTGGGCGTAATAATGCTAAAAAAGATAAGTCTATGGGCCATCATCGGTCACTTTCCTGGAGTGTTTCGAGGTCTTGGTCAGCGGCGAGGCAATTACAAGCTATTGGGAACAACTTGACTTCACCCAAGCCCAATGAGATTATGGCCACTAATGGACTCTCAGTGGCCGTTTTTACTATGAACTATGTTCTGTTATTTGTAATGTGGGCCTTGGTGGCTGCAATCCCCTGCCAAGACCGCGGCCTCCAGACCCACTTTTACTTCTCCCGCCAGTTCATTTGGGCGGGGCCCATTCTCTCTCTTCATGAGAGGATCCTGGAGGAATCGAAGAAGAGGGAGAGGAGAGGTTCTTGTGGATTATTGAAGGAGATAAACGAGGTTGAGAAATGTGCACGTTATATGAATGAATTAACTGATTTGGCCCAGTTCCCCTTGTGTGAGGAGAAGGAAGGAGAGGTACGACAGAGAGTGCACGAGGTACAAGTGGTTTATGAAGCAATAAAGGAGGGTTTGGACCCGATGGAGCGGCTTGTGAGGGAGGTGTTTCATAGGATTGTTCGTAGTAGAAGCGAGGGTCTTGAATCTATTGGAAACGCAAACAGTCGATGAGTAATACACATTTGTATATGTTATGAATTTTGATTTGGTTTTGGAGTTAAAAGGAGTGAATCATGGCAATTTTGCCTGCAAAATAAAAAAGATTAATAGGGTATAAGTAGTGAAAACTTATTGTATCTATTGCCATATATTGTGTAAAGAATTTAGTTAATGGATTGGATCTCCGCGGTCCATGTTGATGTTTTTCCAGCTTGTGCTTCTTGTTGTATGACTAAATTTTGCACTTTGTTTTAAGGGGAAACGCGAAAGATTCTGTAAATTTCATTTTTTGTGGTGTTTGATTGGATCAAGTTTTCAAGGGATTGATTTCTCCGAGTGAGTCAAACTTCTCTCTTTTTTTTTTACGAGGAATCCAAAACCAACCACCCTTTAGTTAATGCTTTGTGTTTTTCCATGGTTCTTATGCTTGTGTTGGATGAGGAAACTGTTTGGCTCTCTCTCTCTGTGCCTGGGATTTTGAATTTTCTTGAATTCCAATTCCAGAAGAATCTATCATTTTCCTCTTTGTCATTCTTATATGAATAACAAGTTAATAGATGTAACATGGGCTTTTTTGGGGATCTAATTGATCCATTTGGTTCTTTTCTCAGTTCTTAGAATCGGCAACTTTGCTTGAACCATTTACTCTTTTGGTTTATGTTGGATGAGGAAATTGTTTGTCTGTGTTTCTGTGCCATGAATTTTGAGTTGCCTTTCTTGAATTGTAATTCCAAAGTAATCTTTTGTTTTTCTCTTTGTTATTAGCTGAATAACGAGTTGTGTGATGTAACAGAATTTTTTTTGGGTCCAAAGGTTGGTCTTTTTTAATCAGAACTGTAGAATCAGTAACTTAAACCATTTCCTCTCTTGGTTTTTAGAGGGAAATCCTTTCCCTCTGGATTTTACTAATCCATTTTCTTTCCATTTCCCCTGGACACGGAAAACCTAGAAGTTTACCCTGGTTTAGTCTGAGTGTGTTTGGTCATAGCCAAGACTCTAATAGAAGGGGATTATTTGACCCTCTGATTCAATCCCAAGGTGAATTGCTTAATTTAATTTAGTAATTTACTTTTTACCGGAAGGAGAACTGTATTGAGTCATTCAATAGCATTGAATTTCTAGGTTCTTTAAAAAGGTGGGATTTGGTTTCTAGTGTTTTGGTCAAAATTCCACCTTTCATCTTGACCAAGAACTATATTACAATGGAAAACTTTTTCTTGTTTGTCTGCACGTTCTCCTTTTATTTTTTCCCCACAAATCAGTGTATTGAGCCATACAGTGGAATTGCCTTTGACCCAAAACAAGGCTGTGCCTGGGGAGCAATGTCAAACATCTCTCTCTCAACATTGAAAACATGAGTCATAATAACAATTTGTACAGTCCGTCAATGGAATTGGATCCAAGAAAATTGTTGCTTGCTCTTAAACTGAAAAAATAATGAGCCACATTCGAAGTCTGACTAAAGATTGAGCTTAATTCCAAGTGATTAAGTTGTAAATATTCACACAAGGTATCCAAGTTTAAGACAAGGCCTGCTCTCATCCCCTCCCCCCTTCTTGAACCGCCTGAAGTGAAGTATTTGTCGAAAATTGGCTGCAATTTTAGACTTAAATGTGTATCTGACCCACAGGACAATGTTTGTTAATACAACAAAAACAGCTGTAAGGGTTGGCCAGCATTTCCATTTATGCAACCATTAAATGCCAATAAATTCCAAAAGTTTTCAACAATAATGCTGGCATTACCAAACGCTTCAATTCGCATTAAAGATCTGTATTACACTGTATTAAATTTTGCACTGTAGCTGGTGAAATTTGAATCTGATATGTCCACGTTCGGGTGATCATGATTCTCTTATAATCAAAATCATTTTGGTCATTATAAGTAGTTATCACCATAACCAAGACATGGGTTTAGATCATACTGTTCTAATCCTAAACCTACATTTAATACTTTGTGAAAATTTTGGATCAAAAGCTATAATGCTAAGTCTGTTTTTTGAGGATAAAATTTGGTGATAAATCACATCCCTATTTCTCCATTTGGATGCAAGATATGCAAACTAATACCTTCAATAACGTTAGTTAGTATTTTCTCAACCAAACAAACAAATATAGAGAAGGCACTAGACTAGAGCAAGCAGATACATGTGGTCATTGGTCCTCCTTGCCCCAATTTGTTACTTGTCAAATATCTTATCTAAAAGGTTTTGTTTGTTGGAGCCAAGTCTCATTCAATGAATTTTGGTTCGACAACAAGGATATTAAAGTCTGTGGTCACAATTAACTTTGCCCACGCATAGAGCCGGATCGAGCCTACAGCAGTACCGGTAGCAGATCCGGAGGTGGGGGCTCAATGCTATGGAACCAAACGTAGTGTCATTAGTCCAGTAATAATTAAGTTGGAGACCATATCAGTGTATTTTAATTAAATATGAATGATAGATAGGACACGCAACACCGAGTTCCGACACGACACGCAATTTTTTTAAAATGCAGGATACAACATGTTCTTAATTAATTATATATACATATGCAATAAACATTATCGATATTTAAGAATATAATAAAATGAAACTAGATTACATTAATAATCCAAATACTTTAAGGCCTCGTTTGATTTGGGTATTAAAAAGTGGGATGGAATTATTAATACCATTTTTTTATAATACCTTGTTTGATTCGCACAAATGTGCTGGGATTACTAATACCGGTACTAACTTAATACCACTCTTTGTGGTATAATTTAATACCAGGGGGAAGTAGTATTGTTTATCCAGGATTAAGAATAAGGAACCATATATTTTCAAAAATGCCATTACTACTATAATATTTTCAAAAATGCCACTACTACTATAATATTTTCAAAAATGCCACTACTACTACATTATTATTATTTTAATTTTTTTTTAACATTTTTTTAAAATTTAATTTTTTTGTTTTACAATTTTTTTTTTAAAAAATTGATTTTTAACATTTTTTTGTTAGTCTAAAATATAATCCCATATACAGGTAACAAAACCAAACGTGGTATTAACATCAGCATATGATATCCTAGTATTAATACTGCACGAATCAAACAGGGTATTGATATTAAATTAATACTAGGATTAATAATCCAGTACTATTAATACTGGTATTATTAATCCCACTTACCCTAATACCTGAATCAAACGAGGCGTAAGTGACTTAATTAGTTACATCATCCTCAACTGATGATGCAGAAGCACCAACTGTTCATTTCGAACTTGATTTATTTATATTTACACGTGTAGAGAAAGACATAGAAGTTGTAATATCAATTCAAGATGTGTATAGATTTATTTATACATACATGTGTGTACGTAGAGAGAGAGCGTAGCGTACCTTTTTTTGGGAGAGAAGAGTAGAAGAGAATGGGGAAGTTGGGGGGTTAGGGTTTTACGGAAGATATGGGATTTTTATTTCACTTCTTTTATTATTAAATTCTCCTATTATTGTTTGAACCTTCAATATTTTTTATTATTTCCGATTTGACCCATTTTTAGGTTTTATTGTTTAAAAAAAAACTCAACATGTCGGGATTAAAAAATAATAATAAAATAAATGACACTCCCCGACTCGCATGTTGGACACGTAAGAGATTGTCTGTGCTACAAAGATTTTAATCTGGATCCAACAGATGATACAGCAATATATATAACTGCCAATTAACATGGTGGGATGTGTTGTATACCATTACTACTTCACTATGGCCACAATCACTAATTGGTGTTGGCTTAAGTTTAGTGTGTGGTGGTAAACCACTGGCCCCATTGTTCTTCAATTCGTGCTGCAGAAACAGTTAATTACTTCTTCAATACTAAACAAGGAGTTGCGGACCCAAGGCGTGGATTGTAGTAGGTTGAAATGTGTAAAAACTTCCTTTTCTTCAAATGTATAACTAATAGTACGTGCATTTCCTTTTATTGTCAAGCTGAGCTGGAGCCTACTCTACCAAGTCCTAATTCCCCGTAATAGAACATCTCTTTCAATACAAAGAGTAGTGGACTCAGAATTCGACAGAAGGATGGAATAAACTAGCTAGGCGAAGATATATAGTTAATAAGTTAATATTTTATTTTTTATTATTGGACTGAGCTAAAACCTGCTACACCAAACCTCAATTCGGACCTAATAAAACAATAACATCTCTTATTCTATATTTGTTGTGTCCATCTCTTTCGTCGTATGATTAAAATTATTTTAGCATACCGAACAAAACTAGAGAAAGCCATAACAGTAAGTTTTTGATGCATGTGGATTTGTTAATGTACCCTTTCTCCCTATTGTATTATTCCATTCCAATTAATGAATGCAATATAGGCACTTTAAATTTGGAATCATTAAGTGGAGAAAACTTCCCGCCAAAGTAAACATGAGAAATATGAACAAGTAACTGAATTTTAAATATTTTAACCATCACCGAAAAATGATATCATTCCATGAAGCAATGAAGGCATATATTCTTTTACTCTATTATTAAGTCGTACATGCCACAATACATATTTTTCCTCTTACAACTTCACCAATATATCTCTCTTCTTTTCATTTTTTTTCTTTTTTTTCAACAGATTGAACCAAAATCAAAGTGAAAAAATACCCAAAAAAAGAAGAATGGAACTTGAATTGGGGCTGAAGATCACAAAGGCTGTAGATGATTGTACCTCAGCCAGTCTTAACATTTCAAAAGACATAGGAGGCCCTCTGTTTGTTTCTAGAGAAACAGACACCATGTTTATCCTCACCGCCCATCTCAAAGGTTTTCTCTCTCTCTTAAATTTATAGATTAGGTTTAACTTACACCCGCATAAATTTGGTTAAAGCTCTCTTGCATTATTTTTTGGGTTGGAGGTTTGCCTTTTGTCGTCTTTGAAAAAATTGAATATTAGGGTCGTTTGATAAAATAGTTAGAACATGATTGGTATCTCATATCTCTACTGACTATTATGAGAAAGTTCGAAAATGAAATGTACGATTTGTTGAGATGTTTTCCACCTTTCTCATATAAATTTTTTCTTATCCATCCCCTTACAGTAGATTCCATGGAGAAACCGGAAAAGTAGTAGAACAACATCTCACCAAATCACTCACTCTTTTTCAACTTCTCATAAAACTTGATAGTATTTTCAATCATTTTTCAATTTTTTTTATCAAACAGACCATTAAATTTACGAACTCTACCACTTGAGAAAGAAAAACAAAAACAAAAAACTAGGCCAAGAATAAGAAGTCTTATACTATTCAATGTTTTCCTGCAAATGGATAACCTAATATATATCAGTTGATTTGATGAATTATGAATGTTAAAGGAATTCTTAAATTTTCACAAGTGCATGCACATAATTAATTTCTTTTCGTTCTTCTAAAATGTATGAAGTTTGAAAAACTTCAGGTTATAAGAAAGAGAACATAAAAATCGACATAAGTGAGGACGGTACAAAGATTACAATACGTGGTGAAAGGCCAGTTCAAGAGATGGTGATGGTGGGATGGAAAGTGGTGAAGAAAGGGATAGAAATGAGGGGATTTCGAAAATCATTCATAATTCCAAATGGAGTTGTTCTGGACAAAATCAAGGCAAAATTTAATGCAGATGAATCAACTTTGACAATTTCAATTCCGAAGCTTGAAAAAGGAGAAATTAGTGGGGTCGAGCTTGAAGAAATTGAGGAAGATGATGTTCTCAAAGGAGATTCTCAACCATCGAAAGTTGGTACTGATGAGACTAATGAAAGAAAGACATCGACCCAAGAAGATAGAGAATCCGAGGATGAGGAGGTTAAAGAAATCCAAACAGTGGAAAAGTTATCGGAAGGAAATCAAAGTAACGAGACAAAAGAAAAAATTCAAGAAAAAGAGGTTTGCCATTCGAAAGAAGAAAAAGGAACTCAAGAAGTTGAAAAGGAGAGAGATTTTGATATTGGATCACCAAAAAGTGAACCACATGAAGTGATTGAACAAGAAGAAAGCAAAAAAGCTTGTCTTGTTCAAGAAAATAGGCCAATCAATGAGGTTAATGAAAGAGAAACATCGACCCAAGAAGACAGAGCATCCGAGGATAAGGAGGTTAAAGAAATTAACCAAACAGTGGAAAACTTGCCAGAAGGAAGTCTAAGAAACAAGACAGAAGAAGAAATTGAAGAAAAAGGAAAAGAGGTTTGTGATTCGAAAGAAGAAAAAGATAACCATGAAGTACAAAGAGAAACGGTGAAGAATGGATTCAAAGAGAGTGATTTTGATTCTGGATCAACAAAGAGCGAACCACATCAAGTGACTGAACAAAAACAAAGCGACAAAGATTCTCTCGCTGAAGAAAATAAGCCTATCAATGAAATATCACAAGTGGAAAGTAAAAGGAAAGAAGAAAATAATGAAATACTGGAGGAAAATAAATGCGATCGCGGAGATGATGAAGCTGAAACTTCATGTGTTAGCCAACCTATTGACCAAGAGCAACAAGATGATCGGTCAATACCAGAAGATGAATTTGTTGGAGCTAATATTCATGAAGATGATTCAACTCCAAGAGTTGAGGAAAATTCCCCTCGAGGGAGGTCGAAGTTATGTGTGCCTATTGTTGTTGGATCGGCTTTAATTGTATCGTTTATTGTGTTTGTTTTTCATTGTATTAGAACTAAAAACCAATCAAGCAGAAGGAAAAATTAGAGCTTGAACTGAAACGAATAAGCGTAAATTCGAATAAATTTGTAATAGATCGAGTGTAGACCAAACGTTAGCTTGTGAGTATTTGTGTTTTTCAGTTGAATTGTGCTATAAAATGTTCGTGTGTAAGTATTTTAACCTCTGTTTTTGAGTTTGAAACTTATTGCCATTCCTATAATTTGCATAATATATTTATATCTGTTAACACCTATATCTGCAGAAATTCTTTTATACTTTCTTCATCTTAAATTAAGAGTTTAGTTTGAATTCTTAGCTTTTTAAAGATATAAAGATTTAACAAATTAAAAGAAAATGAAATGGCTAATGCATATAAGACTCAAGTGTCAACTAGTTTCGGAAATGCAAAAATTGTCCAACTAGATATGTAATTACGTACCTACTTGATAAGTGTAAGCAACTTCTCATGTCAAATAATATCGACGTGAAAATTCACTATTGTCGGAATGTACTAGATAATATCGACGTGAAACTTCACTATTGTGGGAATGTACCACGTAGCGATACACTACCATCCATAAACAAGCGTAAGGCACTGGGATTTGAATTCTCATTGAAAAGAAAAGAAGATTAAATTAAATTCAAAAGAAAGAAAGGAGAAAGGGAAGCAAAATAGTAAAAGGAAAACGAGGGAAATGGATTCCAGAGCAAAAAAAGGAAAGATTAAAGAACAAAGTGGTAAATGATTCCAAAGTAGGGTCAAGGGATTTATCATATCATATCACATTACATTACATTATATATGTCATGATTATCTTCCCCCATTTTAAAGCTACTTTAGATTCACAAAAACATAGTTCCCCATGCGCATGTTAGCCCTCCCCAGCTCTCTTTACATACATAAACTGCACCTCTCTCTCTCTCTCTCTGTGTTCTTTCATAGCAGCATCATGAAAACCACAAAACAGAGAAATCTTTGAACTGTTGGCAGCCCCACAACCTGCAATTCCACCCAAAACATATGAAAACATAATCAATTTTAATAGATTGAGAAAAAGAAATACCCACTCAATTCAAATTAAGCAATGATATTTGCATTCCGTACTTGTATTGACTTCAACCTAATCATCGATTAAGAACAAAACTTATTTACTCTCGTAATGTTACATTTTGTTGCGTACCTGTTATTACCAATTTACCTTTCCTAAACTTGAAGAAATAATTAGTGTTTGAGATAAATATGATTTAACCACTAAACAAATGCTGAAACATCTCGTGACTTTAAAATATTTTAAAAATTCATATTGTACAATATTACACACGTATCGAGTGTGGTACAAGTTTTATTAATGTATTAAAAGAAACTGAACTCTTATTTTGGAACATAAGTTTTCTTAATTATTTGTACATATCATATTTAACATTTTAATTATTCCCTCAGTTTCAAATCTGACATCATATGGAACGTAAGGCATCACAGATTAATAACCACTAAACAAATGCTGAAACATCTCGTGACTTTAAAATATTTTAAAAATTCATATTGTACAATATTACACACGTATCGAGTGTGGTACAAGTTTTATTAATGTATTAAAAGAACCTGAACTCTTATTTTGGAACATAAGTTTTCTTAATTATTTGTACATATCATATTTAACATTTTAATTATTCCCTCAGTTTCAAATCTGACATCATATGGAACGTAAGGCATCACAGATTAATAGTCTGGTTTATGGTTGAGACATAATAAATGTGTCAAATCTCACTACAATGAATATCGTAACCATTGAATATGTCAAAATCAGTGTACAGTTAAAAATTACCTTGAACGCAATAATTCTAATACCTTTCCATCACATTATTTGGGTGAAAGAATTTAAGTACCTGTATTCTATGATCATCAGATGTTGGCGAAGGGCGTATGATAGCAGAGTCCACTTCTCCAGTGGGCAGAGGCACCGCTGGATTACTGTTAATAAACGGTATACCACCACCTTTTTCTGGCGTTGCCGATGGGCTCGTCGCTGGTAGGATTGGACCGATTGGTGCAGGACTTGGGGTACTCGATTCTCGAGGCTGGAAAGGCCAAGGATATGCCGGAGAAGACGAGACGATACCACCAGTGCTAGGTAATGGAGCAGCAGCCGGTGTTTGTTCCGGTGTGTCAGAAAAGCTTTCTGGCGGTGGTGATAAAGAAACTGTAATGGCTAGCTTTTGGCCATTTTGACATGCTTTGGTGGAGGCATTGTTGAAGGAGAAATAGAAGAAACCAAGTCGTGTTGGGTGCCACTTTAATTTGTCATAGAAACGAAGAAAGAGTCAGGGAAATTTTTCATACTAATAATTTAACGCGTATCGTAAGAGTTCATGTTAAATTTATTAGAAACTAACATGAGCTACATCTTATATATGCAATTTCTAATAAGAAAAATTTAACAAAAATAAAAGATGGCCTAACTGTTAATTATGAGTCTAGATTGGTCAGCGGCGAGAAAAATTGCAGAAATAAAATAGGCATTTTTAAAAATATGATGAAACTTCACTGCCAGTTAAAATACATCTTCCTGTTAATTATAACACAGATAATGCGTGGTGTACAAGTAGTTTTTTTTTTCAAGTAACACATATGAATAATGTGCTATATTTATTAAATGTAATTATACAAGTTAAGAAATTTTGATTTACACTAAGCTCTAGTTCTTCCAGATCTTGATCGCAATAACAAGAAGTAATCCTTCTATTTTAAATTAAATGTTCACATTTTCTTAAAAAAAAAAAGAAGTAAATCTTAATTTAGGCAGATGGTTGTATTAAACAAGTTGTCACAATTTATAGGTGACAACGAACTTGTATAATGATTGTCCTCTTAATAAAAAGGTCACTGATTTGATTCACATGTTTGCAATATCGAAATTTTTCTTATATATTCTCAAAAGATATATATATATATATTATTAATGTATTATTAAATTATTATCGTATCAAAAAAGTTTGTTCAACTTTTGTATAAAAGATTAGTACACTTAATTACACCACAATGGATAGTAAATATAGCCACTTGAAGTTATTTAAATATGTTAAAACATTGAATTAATTTAGGCCATTTATGAAGTTAATTATGTACTACTCAGAGAAAGAAAATGGTCAAATGCACACATATTGATCATTTTTCAAGTACCCAGAAGAATCCAACACACCCCAACAATGCAGTAAAAATTATTTTCTATGTATCTAGTTTAGTTTTTCATACAAATGAAAAATTTATTTAAGTTATATAAGAAAATCAACTTAAGCATTCTTTCTAGTATGCAATTGGTTTGCATTAAGACGTGAAAAATAATGTACAAATAAATGACAGTCTTTTCTTTTAGAAGGCACACAATGTCTTCTATTTTCATTTTAAATTAAAAATTTTGGCGGTATTTACAAGTAATCAAACGCATACTAGACGTGTATATATATATATATATATTTATAGAGAGAGAGACTTAACAGTGTAGGAATTGGACTTGGGATTGGTGAGAAGTGTAGCTTGAGTGAAGTTACAAGTGTTGAAGGCTCTTCTGTTCTGGAAAATGTAGAGTTTGTACCCATACTTGTGCTTGAATACTGCACAAATTTAATTAAAACACACACACATCAATTTATATACATAAATATAGAGAGACAAACAAATCATCAAATTAAACATATGGAGAGTTGAAAAAATAGAATACATACTGATAGAGTCTCCAATTTGAACAGTGGGATTTTGCCATTGTGAAACACCATCAACCACAACTGTTGCTGAGTTTGAAAGCTGGAAGAAAAGCATAGCAAAAACTGAGAAGATTATCATCATCACACTATTACTTGAGGAGACTAATTCCATTAATTTTGAATTTCTTTTTTCCTTTTTCCAAACAGAGAAATGGCAAATTGAGAGAGAGAGAGAGAGAGAGAGAGAGAGAGAGAGAGAGAGAGAAATAGAGCTTTGTTTGTGGGCTTTATAATTGAAAATGGAGTTATGTAAAATGATAAATGTGGGGAGTGGGGAAGAAAGAAAGTGGGACTTTAACAGTGTCAGTGAGTGTGTGTCAGGCGCATTTGGCTTTTACATGACCTTGGACAGAGATACGGTCCCTCTCTGTTCTTTATATTGGAGATTGTGTACCATATTTCCATTATTTTTCACCATTATAATGGCAATAATAATTTTGGATCTTAATTAGTTTTTGTTTGGTTGGATTTTTTTTTTTATTTTAAATGGTAATTTTATATGAAAAAATTTAAGTTCACCAATTTATGATTTAATCATTTGCCATTAATTATAAAAAGACTTTTTGTGTAAATTTATCAATTTAAAATTTCAAGAACAAATTAAAACTCGAACCAAATAAGTACTAAAATAAAGTAGGTACCATACATTAGTTACTAGGCGAGGTTCATACTCTTATTACTTTTTTTGCTAACTTATACATTGATGCAACATGGATCAATTTTTCTAAAGTTATTATTCTAAAATTGGTAGACTTTCTTTTAACTTTTGATGTTTTTAAGAAAACATTGAAATTTGGTTGATATATTATGTTGAAATGAAATGATACCATTTAATTGAGACTGGGATAACATCTTTTTTAGTTTTGAGTTTTGCATATCGAATTTAGAGGACTGATTCATTTCTCTTATTTAGTACAAAAATCACATTAAAACCATATTTGTTATCTAAACTTGCTACTTGAATATAGATGCTATTAGTCCAATTGAGAAGTGTGTGAAGATATATTCACTAATATGGACATGATATCTATTATAATTATGAGTACAAGTGATATATGTGCAATTTGTATATCAAAAATTTTAAATAATAATAAAAAATAGAAAATTATGAAGTGACAAAAGAGTAGAATCATTGACTCTATAATTCGAACCACATCACTTATGTTTTGTAAAAAAAATTTAGTGATACAAATCGTTGTGTCAATACTAATATGACCTGAGATCATTAAGAGTCAATTTATTGGTTGATAACTTTGTATTGAAATTAATTTTTTATAGTGACACTGTCAGCTTTTATGCAATCTTAATTTTAAGACACAATGTTAACGTATAAATTAAAGAAGCATTTATTTTATGTGATATAGTCTAGAAATTGCAAAAGAAAAACATCTAAACAAAAAATTGGATGGTAGTGTTAAATATAAAATTTAGGCTATATTACAAAATTCAATATAAGTCATACCATGAATATTTTAATGCTCTTAAACCAATAGGTTGTCTCAATAATAATAATAATAATAATAATAATAATAATAATAACTCATTTGAATTTGAATTACAATTCGTTAGTACATTATTTTTCCCTCTCATGGCGTAATAATGTACCCTCACTAAAAAAAATATTTCCTGACGTTTTTGTAGCGTAAAAAGCTGAAATGATTTTGTCTATTGAAAAGTTTTTAAAAAAAAAAAACACCTTAAAAGAATATAAATAAACAAGGGACTGATTAGTGATGATGGGTACTATTATTCTAAAATGATTAGCTGTTTGATTATCAACCTGCGCCATATACAAATCTTTCGTTTATTATTCAATTTTTATTGGGGTATGTGGTGGGCTGTCCAAGCTGCTTTTATTTTGAAATTTTAATTATCCCTAGGTCTTTGCTTTATAAAAGTTAATATATTTTGGTACTCAAATAAAATAAGTAAAATATTCTTGAAAAAAACAGGATACGGTCCTTATTTTTTAAATATTTTTAAGATGCAATTCATTAATTATTTTTAATAGGATGTGGTTCTTGTTATTTAGTATTTCTCGGTACCCAAATACTGTCTATGTGATTTCTCAGGTCATATGGAGACTTATCAATGGATCGGATTTTGATCTTAATTCGACGCATTTTTATCATATTTGGTTTGGAATTTCAATCAAATGATTCGATTACAATTCAAATCCGCTAGTCCGATAATGTAATTTAGCAAATATGGATTTAAGTATATCCGATCCGATCCAATCCGATTTGATATTATATAATATATTTGATATGCATATATATATATACTTGATCATATGCACACGCGATGCATGTGCTATTCAGATATATCTAGTTCAAATCAAAATGAAAGATAAAGATATTAAGTGATTTAGTGGTTAAGTAATAGATTACTTTGTTAAAGATTCAAAGTTTGAATCTTCTTGCAAGTATATTTTTTTAATAAAAAAAGAGACCACAAGGGTAAAATAGACAATTAAAAAGTCTAACATGATTTCATAGCAGTTAAAATTGCTCTTCACTTTATATATAACATATATATATATATATATTACATATCAAGTTGGGTGGAATTGTTGTTAGAGGTTTGGAGCACACAATTTGTTTTCAATTGTCTAGGCTAATATTAAGCCATTTTTTGTATGTGTTTTTTAGAATTATTATTGCGTTATCTAAATGAATATTTTCTTTTATAGTTAAAAAATAAAATATTTGTTCTTAAAAAATTCAGATCAGGTTATCAATTGGATATCCATTAAGTTCACAAAATTGGTTAAGGATTTAATTATTAACAATCCATCGGATTATCAAATCGAATCTAATTAATTTTTTTGCTATAATGGATCGGATTTAGTATAATCCAATCAAACTTTGATGAATTGACAAGTCTAGTCACATGTATTATACATGTGTACTATATATATGACCAAGAAATGACATAAATTCGTATACGTTTATCTGGGTTCTCGCCAAAAGCAAATGTTATACTCGTGAAGTGACAAATATGATACTTATGAGATAGACAAGAACAACATCCTTTAAAAAAAATAGTAACCGCATTCTTTTTTTCTTTTCTTTTTTTAAATAAATCGGATCCTAAAAGCGCCCTATTTTTGATGGGTGAAGGAATAAAATCCTCTTAGTCTCTTTCCATTTTTGGAATATGAAGGTGACAAAGGTGACCTGTTTAAAAAAAAAAAATTGGGACAAAGGTGACTGACCGGCAGTGAAGTCCCTTCCAGTTGATATATTATAAGAATAACAAGGGAAATAATTAGTATGCTTATATACAAATGTATGCCAATCATAATATAATTTCTTGTTTTGTATTTTATCTTCATAAAATAAAATTGTACCCTTAACTATAGATTAGGAAATTTAAAGTAGGGAATCTATAAAGAGTACAACTCATATAATACACCTGATAAGAATAAATTGTAAAATTTGCAGATAAAAAAATTATTTTTCAATTTTAATATATGCTAGAGAGAACAAATTGAATAATTATATATTATAACATAAAATATTATATTATTTTGACATTAACTATTTTACTTGGGTATTAGAGTCAGCATATCCTTATACAAGAAGTTGGATACGAGAGTGGGGATTTGAACTATGAGTACTCTACGGTTCAATTATTGAGATTAAATCCCCTTTTTAAGGATAGCAAATTATATTAAAGCATTCATAAGTTGTAGATATTTGTAAATTTTACCCAGATGAGAAATTTTTCGAATAAAATAGTGCACACACACACACATATATATATATACTTTATTAAATAATTGATCAATTAACAATTATATGATTTCTTTTATTTTTAGTAGGCTCGACTTTTAACAAATGAAATATGTGAGCGTGAATTGCACAAGGAAAAAAAAGGGCCTTCATACACATCTTGTCAAAGTAATTATAACTTTACTAGAATATAATATTATTTCTAAAAATTGTATCATATATTTTTAAAATTATACATTGCTCTAATAATAATCATAATTATTATGACAATATATAATATCAATTAAAAAAATGTATTTAGAAAAAAATATTCAATACAACATTTATAACGTTGATATGTTATCCTAAGTGTTAGTTACATATAACACCTCTAAACTTTATTCTGACTTACACTTTTAAACATGAAGTTTCAATTTTTTATTTTTTTTTTAATAAAACCATAAAATTTCAACCGAATTTCACTTTTATCCAATTTGAGATGTCCCGTTAAAAATCCTAATGGAAGGGGGGTTTATGTAACTAACTTTACTTGTCTTATATATATAATCATCTAATATTTCAAATTTGAAAATAACTTATGTTGCTTGTTTCAAGTTAATTTGAGCATTTATTTCTTTTTGGAGAAGTTCATTTATACCTTCTAATGCGTAGTTAGTTCTTTGTTTCATTAAAAGTTCATGTTTATCAAGCTAACTAACTTTAATTTTGGATGGAGTAATATTTTGCTTCACATTTAATTTGTTCATTTTGTTGGTCTTTACTATATATATCAATGTATCAAATCTTACGTTATGAAACTAATATTTAAAAAAAAAAAAAAACTTTCATTTGGCTACTTTGCATCTAAAACAACCAAGGCAAACTCAAAAACTAAATCTGGACTCTTTTATGAGATGAATGAAGTATTAAAACTCTAACTTTTTTACGTATCAAACAAGAATATGTAACTTCCAAATGAAATTAATTACACATACACCCCTTCCATTAACGGGCATCTAAAATTAGATAAAAATGAAACTCGGTCGAAACTTAAACTCTATGTTTGAATGGAGAAAAAAACTTAAGATTTGAGCAGAAGTAGGGATTTGAAGTGCGAAAAAGTAAAAGTCCATGGTTTGGTAAAATTAACATAGAATTTGAAATTTTGCACATGACAAATTTGTTGGATTTTGTCTTTTAAAAATTGTGTAATATGAGACGTTATTCTCCAAATTCTAATTAAAAAGAAGTGGATATTTTAATTCATATTAATAATTTTATTACTGTTTTTTAAAACTTTATGTTTAAAACTGTTATTAGGATAAATTTTAGGAATGTTATATGTAATTAACTCTTGCAAGTTATAAGTAAGGAAGCTTATGCCGTACACCTAAAGTTTGAAAAAGAAAATAGTAAAAGGAAAGAGCCGGTAAAAGAAAATAGTAAAAGGAAAGAGCCGGTAAAAGTAAATAGTAAAAGTTGGGTGGTCCACCCATGGAAGGTTAGTCCCACTGTTGCCAGGCAAGCACCAAAAGAATAGAAAGTGTAAAATATATATACCAAGACAACAACTATAAGACAAAAAAACATGCACACATAGACACAGTACTTTGATAAGACAAAAAATATATGTATGTTAGTATGTACACCTTTCGTATTTGACTATCCTTGCTTCGAGAAATGCAAACATAATCTCGGCAGCCACAAGGAGTTTTGCGAGCTCAAATTAATTAAGATATCTTAAATTAAAAAAACAGTATTATTAAAATTTTATTGTTGGTTAGAAAAAATAATTATTAGAATAAATTTTTAAAAAAAAAAAGATAATATTCGAGCATAATTGTCGATCTAAAAATAAAACTATTAGCCTTCCACAAACAAAATAAAATTCTCCCTCCAATTTTTATTAGTAATCTTGCTATTCTTTTTTGAAATGACTCAAGCAAAATTCACAGTGAATTTATAATTATATTGTAATTTTAATTATTAATTAAGTTAAAAAGAATGTTTTGTTAATAAGTAAGAAAATCAAAGTATAAATAATTTAAGACAAAGAGAGCAACCACAAAATTAATATCTTCACTTTTCATTATTGCGATTAGTTTTCCCTAATTTCCTACCAGAAAAGGCACAAAGGAAGGCAAACAAATCTTGGTGCACAAGTTTTAGAAAGTTATATTTTATTGTGAAGTTATATTGACTTTCTCGAAAAACAGAACCTACACCATATTTAGGTTTGTCTTCTTCCACTTTGACATGTCTATACATACCTTTCTCTGCTTTTTAACAAAATGCTTACCAAACAATCCCTTAAACAATTGGTTGTGTTTGTATCCAAACTTTGTCCAAAACCCTAATAAATTTGCAACAAGAGGTATAAGTATACATTCGGTATTCGACTTTAGATGATTGACTGAATTAAAAAATTGTTTACCATTTTTAGTTTAAAGTTTTTGATAAATTTTGTAGGTATAATATACTCGTTATAGAAATAATTTTCACCGAATTTTATAAAAAAAATTAATCTATTTAGTTTTCGAATTATACCCATTTAGAAAAAATTGACTAAAAAAATAATGAAGAGGAATGAATCTAATCATAAAATAATATAGTTTTGTATTTGTGAAATACGTGGACCTTCTCAGGATTGGACAAAAGCTGAGAGCCTAAGCCCATCTAAATTTAGATCAAGATCCATGAAAATTATCATCCATTTGCTTGATTTGACTTCTCTTTTTCTTAAAGAAAAAATATACATAATGATCACAAACGGATGCCACCCACTACTAGAGCACCACGGGCAACACTGTGCGGTGGCCCGCAAAGGTGGTTGGTGAGTAATCGATCAATATGCATAAGAACTGAGAAGTAATAAAATGTCTCTCGATTAATAGGATGTCTCAATTTTGAATTCCGTACTAATATATGTAAAAAAAATAATAAAATTGTGTGGCATGATCCACATGGATTTACTTGATTGAACATTAAAAAAAGAAGTATATATCTTTGAGACGTACAAACATTAATTTAAGATATTATTTTGACTTAAACAAATAAAATAAAAATAGCTGACTATATGCTAAGTAGAAATACTGTATATTTATAATAAATTTACGGAAGAAATCAGGTTTTACATTCCCGAAAAAAGATTATTATACATATAGAAGCAACTTTAAAAATCAATTTTCCCAGTACATTAATTACATAGCCAAATTTATAAAGTTCTTACTTTTATTCTATACTAGATATAAACTTGTGCGACGCATTCAAAAGAATAACATATCATGTCTACCATTTAAATTAAGCAACTCTACGAATACCAACAAAGCAATAAAGCTAATGTGAGTTATCATTAACCAAAAGATTTGCTTCACATAAAGCCCAAACTGCATGATGACCTTGTCATTCAACTACTGAAAATCCATGAAAAGCATCATTTTACATTTATAAAGTTTCAAGACTCAATAATAATAAATTTCTATAGCTGTTGGTTCATTCACCGGTACGGGGGTGGAATATGTTGGTTCATTTAATCTGTTCATTATAGAGATAATTTTTATCGTGTTTTATAAAAAAAAATCATTTGTTTAATTTTAAACTATACTGATCAAGAGAAATTGGACTAAAAGAGTAATTGAGATGAATCGAGTCCAAGCCTTCTCGGGATTGGACAGAAGCTGAGAGCCCAAGCCCATCTAAAATTAGATCAAGATCCTTTCAAATTTTACTTACCTAATATACCATCCTTAATTTGATTTTTCCTTTTTTCTTAAAGAAAAATATATATACATAATGATCACAAACCGTTGCCACTCACTACTAGCTAGAGCACCACGGGCAACACTGTGTGGTGGCCCGCAAAGGTGGTTGGTGAGTTATCGACCAATATGCGCACGAACTAAGGAGCAATAAAATGTCTCCGGATTAACAGGATGTCTTGAGTTTGAACAGAATTGATGAGTTTGATGCAACAAAAATATGAAGAAATAGCAAACGCAACAAGGAAATCAACGGAGCTTCATAAAGGTTTTATAAGGGTAGAGACGAAGGCCAAAGAGTGGAAAAATAAGGCCTTAAAGAAGGAGGATGTAGTCATAAACCTCAACAAAAAGCTCAGTCAAATGAAAGAGTTCAATGGAGCACAAAATGCAGAGTCCTCAATGTGTGAGTTAGAAGAGAGAGGGGAGGAGCAAAAAGATGAGTTGTAAGTTGTGTCACGTGCGGAGCTCGTGCGTTGTTTTTCTTCCTTGTAGGCACCTCTGTTGTTGCAAGTGTTGTGATGTTCTTCTTGGTTTTGCCCTGTTTGTGGATCTGTGAAGAGAGCAAGCATGGAGTTTTCTTTGTCTAAAGTGAGAATGCATGTAAAAATGGGGGTTGCCCTATTTAATTCAAAAACATTTTGAAAATATCATTTATGTAAAAGAAAGTTAAGTAATTGTTTACCTAAATTTCTTTGTTACGGAGCGGAGGAGGTGGCCCAATGGTAAGCCCCTCCCCCGAACTTCCGAGCAACTGGGGTTCGAGTCTCACCAACTGCAGAATGTAGCTCCCCTTTCCCCCTTCCCCTTAGATGTAGGCAAATTTGATGTGTTCAAAAAAAAAAACTCTTTATTACGAAGAAAAGTACCGTCATCATACTATACGATTATTAATTGCCTCATTATGCAGGGGCTTGTTAAAACTTTTGCTAAATTAGATTTGTTTTCTTCGGAGACTGACGGCTGGGTCCACACCATCAAACTTAATTGTTCTGGTACAGCACACCTAAAGAATAGAGAGTACCTCTATTTCTCAATAAGTAACTAGTTAGAAAAGAGTATGATAAAATTTATTTTTCTGTTCCTGGTTAAGTTTGGATTAGTGGACTACACTAGTGATTGTCTATGTAATTACCACTCTTGCCCAGAATGCTCTGAGGTGTGATCCTTTCTGAGTTAAAAGGAAATCTAATTTTAAAGTCTTCCCGTCTCTAGGGGTTGGAATTTCATTATTGTTCAATGTTTGTTGTATTAATCCTTTATTCTCTAAGAATTCCAATAATTGTTGTCTTTAATTCGTCTGTTTTAGTAATCAACTGCCACATATAATATAATTAGTTTTCCATTGTATTTCGGAACCCAATTTTGAGTGTTGAAATTGAAATACATTTTCGAGCCAAATACACCATTAATTTCAAAATTTCATGTCTTGGAAAGGGGAAAAAATAATTTTCTGTTATAAACCTTCTCTCCCAAAAAATAAAATAAAAAAAATCTTAACAAAGTTTACTTTTATTACTGGCTCATTTCGGCTATAGTAAAATCCTGGATCCGTCCTTATATTTTCATTAAAATAAATTTGTCATGCGTTAGCTAGAATTTGATACTAATTAATCCATTAACATTTTCATCGGAGATGCTCGATCTAAGGATGGATGAATATTTTTATTAATCAAACTGACACACATAAGCAATTAAGCAAGGAAATTCATGGTGAAGTCGGCCTAGATTTCTGCTCATTTACAAAAGTACAGGGTGATTAAAGATTTGTTTACGTTAATAATTCTTTGATAATTACGCGATAACAGACCTACAACTGTATATAATAACACATGCACGATGGAAATACGTGGGGTCATTTTCATTAGAGTATTTTTTTTTTTGAAAAACTACTGTTTTTAAAGTATTATTTATTGTGTTTTAGGTGATTAATAATTACTTAATTAGTGCTTAATTACATGATCTAAATGTTATATATTGTTTAAGTTTAGTTATAATTAAAGTAAAAAAAAAAATTGTATTTTGAGAGCTTTAGGACTTGCTCCAACTCTTGACCCACTAATCTACCTTAATTAACCATATGCATTTTACCTTTTTATTAACGACTGACACAAATAAGCAATTGTTTGTATCCTACCGTTTTCTTAGGGATAATTTGATTACATTTTTATCAAATTATCTCCACAAAATTTAGTTTAAAATATTTAATCTAAAAACAGGTGTATGTATTAGAAAATTGATACTTACGTGCATTTTTTAACATGAATTTTTTATGTCATATTAATGGTCAATTTATAAAAAAAATTCAAGTAATTTAGAGGGACTCACTATTGAGACACAAAAGAGTAACTCATATAATGGGAACATGTCGTATAAATTCACCTTGTGCTTTTAAATTTTTCAAAATGTCGTTGGGTTGACTATATCGCCATCTAAGGTCTACACTATCATCCCTTCACGACTAACTAGTGCATTGATACTATATCATATGAATTATTCCTTCGGATCGGTTGAGCCATTCCGTTAGATCAGTACCCGAGTAGCGAGGAAAGTGTTGGAGTTTTTGTGTATTTAAAGAAAAATAAAACCAAGACAAGGTGATTTAATGTGATGTGATGGTTGATGTGATGTTATCCCAAGTCCCACATAGGAGAGATATAAAACCTTTCATGGGTTTATATATGGAAGAATTTGCTTAAGGGCTTGAGCCCTTTGGGCATTAGACTTTTGTGCTATTGGGTGAGGACTTGGATGAATGTGGTTCACCACACGCGCGCCGACCGACCGACCGACCCGACCCGGCCCGGCCGGGCTCGGGCTCGGGCTTTGAGCTTGTCTTGCGTAGTGTATTATCTTTTTATACAAAATACATTTAAAGAATTTTATTTATTAAATAAAAATTAAAAAATGGGACAAGGCTCAATTATTTCCCTCCGTGTTTTCTTGCACGCTCCCATGATTTCCTCCAACACGCTCCTCTACTTTCCTCCATGTTTTCTTGCGGATTTTCCGGAAAGGTGTTTGTTTGTCTCAACGCTTTCCCCTTTAAACGGATCTAAAATAGCTTTCAAAAACATACACTCGGAGAAAAAACAAACGAAGAGAGATCTATCTACAAAAATATTTTCCGGCAGAAAAATTTTTAGCCTCCGGCGGTAAAAAAAAAAAAAAAAAAAAAAAAAAAAAAAAAAATTAGATCCCGAGCAATTAAAAGAGTGTTATTGTCGAGCGGTTGAATAAGTGCAAATCAATCGTACAGAGGGTATCTGGGCTGTTTCATCCTGGGGACGGCGTGGCATAATCTGAACTGCTAGCACAATTCCGGGCAGAGCCGCGAAACGTCTTAAAGAGAGCGACTTAGTCCGCGACTCAACCCGGTGTACTCTCTACCTTATCTATTTTAGATTCAGCAGTACATTATTTTCCAACAATTTTAAGACGATTTCTATTCTGCTATTTTTTGTATAACTGTTGTCATGGCTAATGAACATAATCAAGCTGCTGCTTCTGGCTCATTGAATCAACCCTTTAAATTTGAGGGTCTGCACTTTAGGAGGTGGAAACAAAAAATGTTTTTTTACTTAACTCTTAAGAAAGTGGAATCTACTTGTGTTTCTGAAAAACCCACTTTCCTTAATCCGATTTCTGAGGCAGATCATAAGACTCTCAAAACTTGGGAAGACAATGATTATGCTTGCAGAAATCTGATCTTGAATGCTCTTCACGATGAGCTTTATGATGTTTACCTCCCGTGCAAATCCGCAAAAGAAATTTGGGATTCACTTCAAAAGAAATATGACACCGAAGAGGCTGGGTCTAAAAAATACGCTGTCAGTCGTTATCTGAAATATCAGATGACGGACGACAAGTCTATTGTTACACAGTCTCACGAACTTCAGAAAATTGCACATGAGATTATTTCTGAAGGGATGAAATTTGATGAGCAGTTTCAAGTGGCAGTTTTGATTGATAAATTACCCCCTGGATGGAAAGATTTCAAAAATAGTTTGCGTCACAAATCTAAAGAGTTTTCATTTGAAAGTTTGATTACTAAATTCAGGATTGAGGAGGAAAACCGTAAGCAAGATCGGAATGATGAGGTTCTGGTTGTTTTTAACAAAAATCAGAACCGTAACCAAAATCAGAATCGCTCGAACAACACCCCTCCTGCTCTAAGGCCGAACCGGAAAAATATGAAAAATCAGAACGGTGGAAATAATGCGAACCGGTACGGGAACCAGAATAGGAACAACCAAACTCAGAACCAAAACAGAAATGGCCAGGCTAATAATAATAATAATAATAATAATAATAACAGTGTGTTTTCTTGCTATCACTGTGGAAAGCCTGGTCATATGGCAAGAAATTGTCGAAACAAACGCCGAGTTCCTCAGGCGAATGTTACTGAAGAAGAGCCCTTAGTGGCTATGATAACAGAAATTAATCTGGTATCGGGTTCTGAAGGTTGGTGGGTAGATACTGGCGCCTCTCGTCATGTCTGCCATGATCGTGCTCTATTTAAGACCTATTCTGATGCTGTTGATAAGAAAGTGTTGTTGGGTGATTCCCACACCACTAATGTTGCTGGGACGGGTGATGTCGAGTTGAAATTCACTTCTGGAAAGACTGTCATCCTTAAGGATGTTCTGCATACTCCAGAAATTCGGAAGAATCTTGTTTCGGGTTACATCCTTAATAAAGCTGGATTTGTTCAAACTATTGGGGCAGATTTGTTTACTCTTACTAAGAATGGTGTATTTGTGGGGAAGGGTATGCTTGTGATGGGATGTTTAAATTGAATGTTGATGCTAATAAAGTTGTTTCTAGTTCTGCTTATATGATTTGTTCATTTAATGTGTGGCATGCTAGACTTTGTCATGTTAATAAGCGCCTTATTAAGAACATGAGTAAACTGGAAATTATTCCCCCCTTATCATTAAATGATTTCGAAAAATGTGAATTCTGTAGCCAAGCAAAGATTACTAAAACACCTCACAAATCTGTTTTAAGAGAAACTGAACCTTTTGAATTAATTCATTCGGATATTTGTGAATTTGATGGTGTTTTAACGAGAAATGGAAAAAGGTATTTATTATTTACTTTTATTGATGATAATTCGGATTTTTCCTATATTTACCTTATGAAAAATAAAAGTGAAGCAATTGATATGTTTAAAATATTTTCTACAGAAATTGAAAATCAGTTTAATAAGAAAATAAAAAGATTTCGGAGTGATAGAGGAACCGAATATGGTTCAACTGATTTTAAAAATCTCTATACTTCACTTGGTATTATTCATGAGACGACTGCTCCATATTCACCTGAAATGAATGGAAAAGCCGAAAGGAAAAATAGAACCTTTGCCGAATTAATTGTTGCTACGCTACTAAATTCGGGGGCTGCCTCACATTGGTGGGGAGAGATTTTATTAACCGTTTGTCACGTTCTTAACAGGGTGCCTAAGATTAAATCTAATTTATCCCCCTATGAGATTTTAAATAATAAAAGGCCTAATATTTCTTATTTACGCGTTTGGGGGTGCCTTTCTTACGTACGTATTCCTGATCCTAAAAAAAGATCTAAGCTTGCTAGTAGAGCTTATGAATGTGTTTTTATCGGATATGCTATTAATAGTAAGGCCTATAGATTTTATGATTTGAAAAATCAGGTTATTATTGAATCTAATGATGTAGATTTTTATGAAAATAAATTTCCTTTTAAATTAAAGAATAGTGGGGGTAGCTCATTACCTTCTAGCTCTAATTTACCTACTAGTACCGTGCACCATGGTACATCAATTGAACCTAGGAAAAGTAAAAGAGTTAGAACCGCTAAAGACTTTGGACCTGATTTTTATGCATACACTTTAGAAGATGATCCATCCACTATTCAAGAAGCGTTATCTTCTTTAGATGCTGACCTTTGGCAAGAAGCCATTAACGATGAAATGGATTCCTTAGAATCAAATAGAACTTGGCATCTAGTAGACCTTCCTCCTGGTTGTAAAACCATAGGTTGTAAGTGGATACTTAAAAAGAAATTAAATCCTGATGGCACTGTTGATAAATACAAAGCACGTTTAGTTGTCAAGGGTTATAGACAACGTGAAAATGTAGATTTCTTTGATACTTATTCTTCCGTTACTAGAATAACATCTATACGTGTTTTGATTGCCCTAGCTTCCTTGCATGATCTTGTTGTGCATCAAATGGATGTTAAAACCGCTTTCCTTAATGGAGAATTAGAAGAAGAAATTTACATGGAACAACCTGAAGGATTCATTATTACAGGCCAAGAACAAAAAGTATGCAAATTAGATAAATCCCTTTATGGTTTGAAACAGGCTCCTAAGCAATGGCATGAGAAATTTGATGCATTGATTATTGCAAATGGATTTAGAATTAATGAAAGTGATAAATGCATTTATTATAAGACTGAGAATAATGCTTGCACTATTATATGTTTGTATGTTGATGACTTGCTTATTTTTGGTTCTAATATCCATGTAGTTAATAATGTGAAATCCATGCTATGTGAAAATTTTGATATGAAGGATTTGGGAGAAGCCAATGTAATTTTAGGGATTAAAATTACTAGGACGGAAAAGGGACTTTCTTTGGATCAATCTCATTACATTGAGAAGATTCTAAGGAAATATAATTACTCAGATTGTAAACCAGCATGTACTCCATATAATCCTAGTGTGAAGTTGTTCAAGAACACTGGAGACAGTGTTAGACAAACTGAGTATGCGAGCATCATTGGTAGCCTTCGATACGCTACTGATTGCACTAGGCCCGATATTGCTTATGCAGTGGGGTACTATGCAGGTTTACTAGCAGTCCTAGTATGGAGCATTGGCATGCTATTGAGAGGGTCATGCGTTATTTAAAAAGAACCATGGACCTAAAGTTACACTATCAAAAGTTTCCCGCTGTCCTAGAAGGATATAGCGATGCTGACTGGAACACCCTGTCAGAAGATTCCAAGGCCACTAGTGGATATATCTTCAGTGTTGCTGGAGGTGCGGTTTCTTGGAAATCCAAGAAACAGACCATTTTGGCCCAGTCTACGATGGAGTCAGAGATGATAGCACTAGCTGCTGCTAGTGAAGAAGCAAGTTGGCTGAGAAGCTTTCTTGCAGATACCCCTCTATGGGAGAGACCGATCCCAGCTGTCCTTATCCACTGCGATAGTACCGCGGCTATTGCAAAAGTTCAGAACCGTTACTATAACGTAAGAAACGACAAATTCGTCGTAAACACAGCACGGTTAGAGAGTTACTCTCCAAAGGTGCTGTAAGAGTGGATTATGTGCGGTCTGAGAAAAATTTGGCTGATCCTTTGACGAAAGGACTAACGAGAGAGAAGGTGCTTAACACCTCGAAAGGGATGGGGTTAACGCCCAACGAAATTTGAGTCACTGTAATAGTAACCCAACCTATGGACTGGAGATCCCAAGAAATAGGTTCAAAGGGTAAACAACAAGTTACAAGTGATACTTTAGAAATCATGTAGTATTATCTCATCCCTATGGAGCATGATATCTTGAAGCGGCGAAAAGGTTGAGGACATGCTCTTAATGAGTTCTATAGCTCTATGTGGAGTGGGGTACCGATGCTACAAGAGTACTCTTGATAGACTCACCTATGTGAATGTGGAAGAGAGGTCGCTTCCTATGGAATTTTGGGCAAATTCTCTAGAGCATTCACTAACCGGGATATAAGCACATGGCCATAACGTGCTGGCTTTTTGGACAACACTCTTGGGGCCGGTGTGTGTTGTGATTGTCAGAGATAGAGTTCAAAACTACGAGTTACTCTAGTATAGTCTGAAACACATACACTACGTAAAGGTTCAAGTTGAAAAATACCTTTACTTATGCACTGTCCTATGTATATATGCTCGATGAAAAAGTTTTTCCTAAAATACAAGTGGGGGATTGTTGGAGTTTTTGTGTATTTAAAGAAAAATAAAACCAAGACAAGGTGATTTAATGTGATGTGATGGTTGATGTGATGTTATCCCAAGTCCCACATAGGAGAGATATAAAACCTTTCATGGGTTTATATATGGAAGAATTTGCTTAAGGGCTTGAGCCCTTTGGGCATTAGACTTTTGTGCTATTGGGTGAGGACTTGGATGAATGTGGTTCACCACACGCGCGCCGACCGACCGACCGACCCGACCCGGCCCGGCCCGGCCCGGTCTCGGTCTCGGTCTCGGGCTCGGGCTCGGGCTTTGGGCTTTGGGCTTGTCTTGCGTAGTGTATTATCTTTTTATACAAAATACATTTAAAGAATTTTATTTATTAAATAAAAATTAAAAAATGGGACAAGGCTCAATTATTTCCCTCCGTGTTTTCTTGCACGCTCCCATGATTTCCTCCAACACGCTCCTCTACTTTCCTCCATGTTTTCTTGCGGATTTTCCGGAAAGGTGTTTGTTTGTCTCAACGCTTTCCCCTTTAAACGGATCTAAAATAGCTTTCAAAAACATACACTCGGAGAAAACAAAACGAAGAGAGATCTATCTACAAAAATATTTTCCGGCAGAAAAATTTTTAGCCTCCGGCGGTAAAAAAAAAAAAAAAAAAAAAAAAAAAAATTAGATCCCGAGCAATTAAAAGAGTGTTATTGTCGAGCGGTTGAATAAGTGCAAATCAATCGTACAGAGGGTATCTGGGCTATTTCATCCTGGGGACGGCGTGGCATAATCTGAACTGCTAGCACAATTCCGGGCAGAGCCGCGAAACGTCTTAAAGAGAGCGACTTAGTCCGCGACTCAACCCGGTGTACTCTCTACCTTATCTATTTTAGATTCAGCAGTACATTATTTTCCAACAGAAAGTCCATCTTGATATATTGTGGTTGATATTGGGAGGCAATAGCCCACTTTTTTCCACTGGGGTTGTAGTTCAAGAGGCCGAAGCCAGATGGGAGCTTGGCGCTGCGAGATTGCGTTGAGCTTGAAGATCCTTTGTAATTTATAGCAGTCGTCAATTCTCGCATCTCGCACGGAGTCTTCAATGCAGGACAAAGTGGATTCTAAACTCTCAATAATTATGATTATTAAATTAGTTTAAAATTCTAATTTAGAATGTTAAAGGCCCCCACTTGGAAGTCAGAAGTTTCACTCAATTAGGTCATTTACAAATTAGTATTTATAATATATATTGGTAATGCCAGGGCGGGCTCTAGGGATTTTGATGCCCTAATTGAAATTTTATATCGACGAAAATTGGGGCCCCATATGATGCGACTCTTCAAATCCTTTTCCATATAAGATTCGAAAAACATTTTAGAAAGTTTTGGATATGCTATAATATTTGAATTTTTATATAGGGTATTTACATTCGAGTTTCATTTGTTCCATCCGGTCCCCTTCCCTCCTGTTGTTTTTATGCATCGTTCGTATAAGAGAAATTTGAAGGAAAAAAAAAATAATTCATGGGGTTGGACTGTTTGGTTGTCATTTACTAGATTTTAAGGGGGTAATATATCATACTTAAGGTACAGGGGGTTTAAGTGTATTAGTCTTTGGAAAAATGAAAACCTCTTTTGTGAGTGAGGCTTGTAGTCTCACTCAATAACAAAAATACCTTTTCACCTTACAACAATTACCCTGACACAAAAGGTAATAAGGGTGGTCAAAAGAGGCCAAAAAAGGAAACTGGTAGTGTACTGCAATTAAAATAAATTGCCCTTAGACTCTCAGTTGCACATCGCACATAGCAAAAATTTCAAGAAAAGAGAAGTTTTCAAGGGTGGTTGCCTCTTTCTTTCGAAAAAATTGATCCTCGCTAATCAATTTCACTCACCGGAGAGCTGCAACTATTTTGCCTACATATATGTTCACTATCTCTGTGTGTGTGAGGGAGAAAATTTGTTTATGTTTTTCTGTCCTCCTCTTTATATATTTGTGGGTATAGACTTCATTCATATGTTCTTCTTCACAGATCCTTTCCCCTCAACTTTCAATTATAATTTTCTTCTTCTTCTTCTTCACAGATCCTTTCCCCTCAACCTTCAATTATAATTTTTTTTGGTGTCCTCCTTCAAAGTGAGGCCCTAGGCATTTGCCTAGGTTGCCTCCCCCTTTGGCCGGCTCTGGGTTACGCCATATTGCCAAAGTAACTATCTCTTTGCTAGATCATAGACTTGTTTTGCAAGGGCAGATCCAAGATTCCCAAGAGAGGTGGGCTATGTAAAAATGTTACGTCAAACTGTAATTGAGCATGTGAACTATGGAGAATTTTATCATATCAAATACTAAAAAAAAGTATTTCATTACTAATCATAAATTTAACTTTAATTAGTATTTAAAATTAATCATAAATACATAAAAAGATAATGTGATAGAGGGTTAGAAAAAAAAAAGAGAAACCAAGAGGGTGAGAGGGGATTTGGAAAAAAAAATATAATGTTTGACAACTATTTAATTTGAAAAAAAAATTAATGTTATATAGGAGATTCGAACTCACAACTTATCGCCCAAAATAAAAATAATTTACTAATTTAACTACATCATTATGTAAGTTACCCTTTCTACGAGTAATGAACTAATATTTTGTATCAAGGTTGGGGTAAACTAGTATTCTAATTAATATTGAGAAAAAAACTTAGAGTAGTCTACAGCCCTCCCTCTCGCTCCTAAAAGAAAAATGCCCTTGTTGCTCTAAGAATTTGTATTGTATGTTATTAAAATACGTTAGTCTGACAATAAATATAATTGCCTTTTTAATAGTAACACTTTAAATATTCAATATATATAATAAGTATAAAATATACTAGAAATTAGGTAGAAGGGCTTATTATACATTGATTTTTACCAAAAATCCAATGAATAATAATTTTTTGAATGAAGGGCCTATTTTTAATTGATAATTAGGGTAAGAGGCCTATTTTGTTTTATATTTTAAATGAATGTATTTGAATAAATTTAAATATCATTTAATTAATAAAAACATGTTATGTATTACCTAAATTACCCTTTTTTATGAAATTTGCACAAAAAATATGGACCGCAAAGTTCATATTGCAGTGAAATATGGACTGCAATATAAACTTTGTACTAAAAATATCGACTGCAAAGTTCACATTGCAGTGAAATATGGACTGCAATATGGACTTTGCACTAAAAATAGTGAACTGCAAAGTTCAGATTGCAGTAAAATATGGACTGCAATATGAACTTTGCACTAAAAATATCAACTGCAAAGTTCACATTGCAGTGAAATATGGAGTGCAAAGTTCACATTGCAGTGAAATATGGAGTGCAAAGTTCATATTGTAATGAAATATAGACTGCAAAGTTCATATTGCAGTCCATATTTTAATGCATATTGGTATTTTTTAGTTTATTTTAAGGGTTGGATTGTCATTTTATAATGAAAAAAAAGACACATGTCATATTATCAATAAAATAAAAAATAGGCCCTTTATTTTAAAAAAAATTATTCCTTGAATTTAGTGTGAAAATCTTTTTCTAATAAGCCCTTTTTTTTAATTGCCCCTAAAATATATGTTATATAATATCAAATTAATCGGATCCACAACAAATCAGATCCGCTGAATACATACTTGCTCATGATTATAAATTTGGTGGGTTGGGGGGGGGGGGGGGGGGGGGGGGTTATAAATTACAAAAGAAAAAAAATTAAACAAAATAGTGCTAGAGCTCGCAGAGAAACCCGATACTCAAAATATAAGAGATGACGAGAAATCCCTGTAAATGAAAAATCCGAGATGGATGCAGGGATGAGAGGCAGATTTCCAAGTGGGGAGGAAATATTATTAAAATATTTCTAAGTGGATGCAAATTAACACTGGTCGAGTTAATGTTAATATTATTAAAATATCGTGACCAAAGTAAATTGGGGAGGAAATATTGTATTTATTAGAAAATTAATTTTCCTTGCGATAAAGAGGCTCAAGAAATTCTAGAATCTACGATAATTATAGGCTTGTGGGTGGGATGGGGGCTTTAGCCCAACCTATCAGCTAAAGAAAATTAGTGGGCTTGAGGGATACAATGGTCCAAGCCTCATAAATGCAAAAGGGCTAATCTTGGAACAACAATTGATAGTGCCATTTTTTATTTTATCTTTGGGATGTTTTAAAATAATAAAAACAATAATTATAGGAATTTATAATAGGGATATGTTATCAATGGTCTTGTAATTCGCTAGCGTCTTACTTGTACTTGTAACAAGCTGGTTTTGGGTATAAATAACTATGATTAAGCAAACAAAATAATTTATCTAACACTAGAATCAAAAGATTATGATTTGAAAAAAAGAAAAGAAAAAGAAGACAAGCATTGATAAATACACCTAGTGTTCAAGCTTGGGGAAGAGGAAGGGGATTGGGGCGTAGAACTCAACTATGAGATTTCTTAGTTATAACCCAGATTCTTTACCACCTGATCTATGCAATTAAATATAGCTTTAAAAAGTTTTAATAATACTCTTTTTGTCTCAAAATAAAAGGTCAATATTATTTTTAAAGCATTTAGGATTCAAGAGTTCCAATCAAGATTTTCTACCACTTAAATTATGCGCGCATAAGTTTCTCTCCCTTAACTAACTTTAGTCCAAATCCCTATATAAATCCACTCGGAGAAAACGTAACATAGATTACAAACAGACAAACTTGAGTACAGTAATTTGTTATTCAGTTATGGGGATTCAAAATTTGTTCACAAAATTTTGTTGTCATTCAAGTTTAATTATCTCTCTCTTTGTTCTCCAAGTTTTTTGCTTTAGTACAAGTGAAGCAGTGATAAAAATAGCAACAAATAATGGAACAAAGTCGCCGCAGTCGGTTATAGTATTTGGAGATTCGATCCTGGATATGGGGAATAAAAATAATCTTAAAACGTTGGGGAAATGCAATTTTCCTCCTTACGGAAGGGATTTTGAAGGTGGAATAGCGACAGGAAGATTTACAAATGGGAAAACACCCCCGGATTTATTAGGAACTTGGTCTTAGATGTTGTCTTTTACCTGCGTAATGCAATTACGGATGTATCACTAATGAAGTGCATGTATAATACACTATTACTACTTCAAGTACTCCACGTATTGCAGAAATAACTTACTTATGATGGTTACGATCTCACTAATTAATTATTTAGTAGTTATTTTTATTTAATTTTGACAAATAATCTTACTTCTTGTGGAGTTTTCTTGTAATTCTGATACGTGAAAGTCTCACATATGATCTGTTTTAGTAATGCGACTAGTAAGTCGATCACAATATGTAAAATCAAGGGCTAGGACTTATCGCTTGATGCAACAAGTTATTTTGCACACTGAAATTTTTTGTTGTCGCATCTATATATGCATACATAATGCATGCAGTTTGTTTCTTCATGCATTTTCATGGGAAAATAGGGGAAAAATATATATATATATATATATATTCCTGTTTTTGCTATACAATTACAAACAACTTGGTTAATTTCTATTTATCAAAATGAATTGAACGAAGCTCCATTATGTGCAGGTTTCATCGTAATAACCTAAAAATTTTAAGTTGTTTTTGATCAGTTGAAAGGTTGGGAATTAAAGAGCTTGTGCCAGCATACTTAGACCCAGATTTGCAAAACAAAGATCTCCCAACAGGTGTTAGTTTTGCTTCAGGAGGCACTGGATATGATAACGATACGGCTAAATTATTTGTATGAAAATTCTTCGATCCTATATAATTCCCTCCTCTAGCTCTCTTTCACACACTTTACATATATATATATACATATTTTTGTGTGTATATATATACATATCAACCAGGCACCCAAACGAACAATACTGGTATTGTTGACTAGATTTTAGTGACAAATTTTCTCATCAGTCACTAGTATAAATTTAGGATCCGTTTGATAATAACATGGAAAAAGAAAATAAAAACAGTTGATTTTTGTGAGAAGTTAGAAAATAAGTTGACGTGGAGAGATATCTTCTTACTTTGTAACTTTTTCCATGAAAAAAATATCTTTGATGCTTGAGAAAGAAAAATTTTGCCACAGAAAATTATAAAAATATGGAAGACATGTACTCATAAAATGGAAAGTATCTTATCACATGACTCAACGTATTTTTCAACTTCTTACCAAATTAAGTGTTTTTATTTTTTTCAACTTCTTACTAAATCAAGTGTTTTTATTTTCCTTTTCCGTATTGTTATCAAACCAAAAAACAAAGAAGTCCATTTGAGAGCCTGGCTTTTTGTTGTATATGTTTTAGTAGATGCTATTTCTTTTTTTTACGCTAAACTTCAAATTAAAATTTTTTTTGTTTACTTGAACCTGACAAAATATTTTAGTCAGTTTTATCATTTTCGGATCAACTAGAATTGTTCAAAGAATACATTGAGAAGTTGAAAGGAGTAGTTGGAGAAGAAGAAACAAAAACGATATTAAGTGAGAGCGTATACTTGGTGTCAGCAGTGACCAACGATCTTGTTTTTACGTACTTCAGTATTGGTCTCAAGAGTTTAAGGTTCAATTGTTCTACTTACACTGATTTTTTGGTTGCCTCAGCTTCCTAATTTTTGCAGGTAATTATTTATTTGAAATTAGTAACTAATTATAAGTTATAATTCCTATAATATTTTCATCAAACTTACTTGATTTTTAAATTACTTTTTATTGTTGTGCGTTATAATTAACTTGAGTTGTCGTTACTCGTTAACATTCCAAAATTTATATGCGTTATATATTTCAAAATAAATCTTCTACAACGAGTTTGCTTATTATAGTATAGATAAAGTTGGTACATTTTATTTCAAAATAAAAAAAAAATGGATATTTGGCCGAGGGATCAAATCAAATCCACCCATTCAATTCATTTGACTAATTATATAGTTTGATCGAAACTAACCAATATTTTTGTGTACATGTTTTAACTAAAATGGATATTTAATTTGTAGGAAATATACAAGCTTGGAGCAAGAAAGATGGGAATATTGAGTGCGCCACCGATAGGATGTTTGCCATTTCAAAGGACAACGGCTGGTGGGCCATTTAGAAGGTGTTCTGAGGATCAAAACCAAGCTGCTAAATTGTACAACACCAAATTATCATCCCAACTTGATTCCCTAAATGCCAACCTTCCTCAAGCTAGGGTGGTCTATACTGATATCTACAATCCTCTCAATCATCTCATCAAAAACCCTACAAAATATGGTATATACTTCATTTCCTTCTCTCTCTTAATTTAATTATTATTTGTTTCTTCAACCCATTTCTCAAATTACTAGTGCACACAAGAAATAAGTCAACAGCTCCTTTTCAATTTCTTTTTATAATATTGTATGTATGTATATTATAACTGAGATGCTTCTCAATTTATTTGTTCCAGGATTTGATGCGGTGGACAGAGGTTGTTGTGGTACTGGAACTAAAGAATTTTCAATATTATGTAACAAGTTTAGCCCGACATGTTCAAATGACACCAAATATCTTTTTTGGGACAGTTTTCATCCTACAGAAAAAGGATATAGGTTCATTGTTCAACGTGTTATCCGTGCAAGCCTCTACAAGATTTTGTAAGGAAACTAGCACTATCTCCTGCTTCACAATCTGTAATGTTTTGAAGTTTGAGTCTTAATCAACTGCTGCGCATTTGTACGCATACTTTGCAATAATATTTTGTCTCATCCATATATCCTAATCTTACTTTCAATAAATTTGTTTTTGCTCCATGTACCTTTCGTCCTGCTTTGAGTAAATAGTTTTAGTGAAGTTCATTTTTGTCGTCCAATATTTACTAAATCTTACTCGACTCTATACCTCAAACAGCGTTACATACAGAATGTGATATGTATGTATGTGAAAGACAATAGTTATTCACAAATACCAAATTTAAAACCCAAAATGTATATGGGGAGCAGATTACCAAGCAGGGTCTACTTTCACTTCGATTTCTGCATATTTTCTAAGATATCTTCCTTTTCGAACATTGATAATAGCTAGTGAACTTGTGACAAAAAAATAAGTTTTCTTTGCAGATGTTTCCTTTCCATCCTTGGTCCTTAATTTTTCCTTTCCCTCTTTTCATTTTCCTTCCATTCACTCCTTTCCTCAAACCAAACAAAGTGTCGTCATGTAAATCATGCCAAGAAAACCTTTTGCACATGCCAAATAATGTGATCAAGTTCCATCAATGTTTTATGTGATTGCTTATTGAGTACCAAAAAAAGGCATCCTACGAATGCAACAACCGTTTCTGCATATATAACCAACCAAACAACCATAGAAAATTTTGACAAGGGCAAATAGTACATTCAAATCTATGTTTTCTTAGCAGCAGCATCCTCTTCATTCATCTTCTTCTCCCATTTCCTTTTCCTGTAATCCGCCAACATTTGAGGCATTTTCTTCATCAATTCAGCAGTATTTGCCCTTTTCTCTGCAGATATTCTATCGCACTTGTGCCCTTTCCTTTTCGTTCTCATTTCTTTCCTTTCTGGATCGTACGGCCAATCTTCTCCGGCAAGCATAACTTCTTTGCGGATACGGGCTCGACGGCGGGCACTAATGGCCAGAGGTTTCCATGCCCCAAGGTGCCAATAACCCCAGACTCCCTTTGATAGCTCATCCTTGTATTTTGTCAACTTATCTCGCCATGGATACTGGTACTCTCCAACTGCTTTTGCTACTGATTTAACTGCTTTTCCAGCCATGTCCTAGAAAACCCAAAATAAGAAATAAGTTACATATATATGTACTGTGCAAGTCAAGATACGTAGTAGCAAATTTCTAGTGAAGAAAACAGGAGAATGCAGATCAGAAGTAGGCCATTTCCATTTAACTTGCTTTTTTATGATGCATAAACCTTTGATTATGTTATTGTTCACAGAAAATGAGGCAGGCCACAATTACACAATGTAATAACTAGGGCCTAGGGAATAACACAGATCTACAAAATTTTGGCTTATTTACTCAACTAAAGGGTAGAATACATCTATCTATTGACTTTCTAAATCACAGAAATATGTATTATATATATATATACATTAATATATATTAATATATATATTAATATATATATATATGTGGTTGGGGCAAATGATAATTTTTTCCCACAACTACCTATACATAATCAAATTAAGAATTATCCAACTTTTTTCCCTTTTCTCTTGGGAGGGTCTAAAGATCTAAGTTCTAGTGTTTTGCCTTTCCGTTGCCCTTTTCCCCACAGATATCAATTAACTGCTTTTAATTTGTTCCTTCGTATTTTTGGATAACTTTTCCCCTCATTCTCCAAGTTGTACAGTTGTACCCACCTACAAGGGCCAGTCAACTGTCTAGGGAGAAACAGTCAACTGATGAAGCACGAGAAACTTCATAAAAGGTTTTGGAATTTGACAATTGGCTGTCAAAGGTATGACAGGAATAGTCAACTGATCATCTTAAATAGGTCGAGTCAAAGCTGGTCAAACCTATGAATTTTGGGGAACAGTCGCACGTCATTAATGGACAGCAGGACAGACGACTGCTGCGACACAGGTCAAAATTGCGCTGATGCGACTTCGATCTATTTAAAGCGCTCATTAATGGACAGTAAAAGTGTTATTCACATCACATGTATTGAAGAACACCAAAAGTATTAGGGTTGATTGCGCATAATACACACTAATGGGTTCCTTCTCTTGATGATACAATTGGTTGTTTGGAAAATCACCTCCTTTTTAACATGACATGATAATGAAGAACACCACAAGTATTAGGTTCGATTGAGCATAATACACACTAATGGTTTCCTTATCTTGATGATACAATTGGTTATTTGGAAAATCACCTCCTTTAACATCACATGATATCGAAGAACACCACAAGTATTAGTGTCGATTGTGCATAATACACATTAATGGGTTCCTTATCTTGATGATACAATAGGTTATTTGGAAAACCACCCCCTTCTTAAAATGCTTACTAGTTACTACTATTTTCACCGAATGATGCATTTACTCCCATATATTTACTATGAAGCATAGACAGGACACGCGACATGCGTTTCAACACAACATGCGACACACAAACTTTCCAAAATGTAGGACACGCAAACTAGATTGCATTAATAACCCAAATACTCAAAAGATGATCACTAAATTGTTCCAAAAGCATACATAGACTAAATTGTTCAATAGAATGATAGAAAACAAAAGGGATGTTGATGTTGCCTCATCCTTGTTACAGTGAATGCAGCACTAAAAGAAACACTATGAGTAGTAGCCATCTAAATCAATTATCAAGTATTAGAGACTATAATTCAAATCCAAGTGCTCCAACAATTATTTAGGTAGGTTAGTTATGTTCCATATGGAAAAGAATTAATGGTGTACTTTTCCACGTAATTCAAATCCAAGTACTTGAACATTTTCGAAAATTAATCAATTTCGAAAATGATTAAACGAATCAAGCTCTATCAATTATTTCTCACATATCCACATAATTCAAATCCAAGTGCTCTGATTAATTTTTGAAACAAATCAATTTCGAAAATGATTAGATGAATCAAGCTCCATCAATTGCTAACATAGTAGTAAATCTGCCCCATTTAAAAATACTATGTAGAGAGAGAGAGAAAGGCAGCTGTTGTAAAACACAGCGCAATCGGCTATGGTAAAACACGTACATGTGTATATGTAGAGAGAGACGGAGATAGAGATAAATAGAGAGCCGGAGATTGAGATAGATAGATAGAGAGAGAGAGTAGCGTACCTTTTATGGGATATCGGAGAGAAGTCGTCGACGGGAAGTTAGAGCTGAGAAGTCGTCGATGGATGAGGGTTGGGACTAGGGTTTTGTTTCGATGGTAGCTCGGGGACTGGGGGTTCGGTTTTACGGGAAAGAGAAAGAGAGTGGGCGTGAGATTGAGATTTGCTATATCAGTTGTTTTATTATTATTTTCACCCTATATATTTTTAGTTATTTTTAATTTGACCCTAAGATATCTGTTTTATGTGTCAGATTAAAAAAATAATAATAAAATTTAGGATACTCTTCAACACGTGTGTGGGAGCATGTTCATGTGTTCGAGACATATTGGGCAAGACATGTAACTTTTGAGAGAGAGAGTTTATGTTTTTCATAGTATATTGGTGATAATACATTTTTTCTAAATTTGTATTCCATTGATTTGTAAATCATTCACGTTCAAGTGAACATGTAAAATGGTCAAAACATTATAGAAATCTGACAATTGACAAACAACCGAAAGCAAAGATTTAACATATAATACCTAATTGGGTTATTGATGTGAATGGATTATTTCATTATTGCATAGAACCACTTTGAACTTATGTTGGAGAGGGTTCGTATGATATTTAGTTGGGCGATAAATAAAGAGTTATATTATTTACACTCTCATATTTATCACAAACACACTTTTTGTTATAAAAAAACACCTAAAATATACTTAATAAGATGTAAGGGCTGTCAATATTATAAGCATAGGGTATTAAAGGGAAAAAATAAATATATTTAGGACGAGTCAGGTTAAATGGATATAGTTTACCTAAACTCGAACCCAACTTGACGCAGACACGCAATGTGAATTTTACTTTGAAAAACCCAAATCTAAGCCAATTCAAAAAAGATCCATCCCAAACCCATCGAGTTGATCTGGTCAATTTTCTAATCCCTATGGATTAGTCCAAATAATTAACTTACATTATCGTGGATCTTGAGATTAAAGATTTAGAGATCTTATTGTGTATGACTCAAATTTAGTATTTTTATTTTGGTTTAAAATGGCACTGGCCACCAAATTTTTTTTACAGCTGCATGATTCAACTTAAAGAGTTCCCGATCGAACCCACTGTTAATTTCAGTATTGCAATTACTGGACCACACATTAGATAGAATAGGCCTTACTGGACCACACATTAGGTAGAATAAGCCTTAGGCCTAAATCTCCATATGTGTTATAAACATAAGAATTTTCACAACTAACCACAAGTAATGCACTTGTAAATATGCTTGGATTGCTGTTAGCGAGCATGCTCCAAATTTGTGAGTTTAATTGGCAGTATGTGGTGCGGGCCCGGCACGAATATAAGGTCCCTAGATGTAGTTTTATCTTTTGGTTAATTTGCAGGAATAGGCTGAGAGCCAATTTGTGGTGTTAATGAAGAAACTAGAGGTTAGTTGTAATGTCTTTTTAGAGGCTAAAGCTACATGTAATTGTTGTAATCGAGTTTAATAACTTATATCTATATATATATGAGATAATAAATATTTCATATGTTTCAAATTAATTAAGAAATTGCTATCATTATACAGAGGGTATTGTTGCGGTATGGATGTAAGAGTTGAGAGTAGAAACAGATTTAATATTTTTAATAAGAGTGGACTAATGTAGATAATTAATTAGACTGGATACTAAGCTATAATGAAAGATTTTACATATTATAGCACTAAAACAATACTGAACCTAGCTCAGTCAAAAGCAAGAGAATAAGAAGGCATATGTAGTCACTAATAAATGTAAAGGGAGCAAAGATGCAGGCTCGCATGATTAGTTATGGCTAGCTATTATAATCTACATACATTTATTGGATGATACATTATTCGACATTACAACTAATATTTTTAAGAAGAGTGGATTAATGCAGATATTTAATTAGACGGGATATAGAGCTATAATGAAAATTTTTACATATTACAGCACTAAAAAAAATATTGAACCTTGCTTAGTCAAGAGCAAGAGAATAAGAATGGTATACTTAGTCACTAAATGTAAAGGGAACAAAGATGCAGGTTCGCATGATTGGTTACGGTTAGCTATTACAATCTACATGCATTTATTAGGCAATACATTTATTCGACTTTACAACACTTGGTATACATTCTCGTAGTGAGGATTCCACAAATTAAAGTTTAAATGTTTCAAGTTCAAATTCAGACATCTTTTTGAAAAAAAGCAATATGATAAAATTAAAATGCCAAGTTAACATCTAAATGGAGGAGGGCCAACAATTGTTGTGGAAACTCTTGCATTCATGATACAAAATCATCAACATGATAATTATAAAACTTTAAAACAAGAATATTATTACGTTCCATTCATAAAACTCTAAAACAATGTCAAATAAATACAAATACATAATAAGGAGTGCAAATTTAACTGTGCATAACTCCAAAAAAATTATTATGTGCATTTTATTAATAAATCGGTTTTGAATATGTAATTTGTTAAAATTATTTTAAAGTGCTATCAATTAAACATTTATTTATAATAATATGTTAAAAAACGTGTAATGCAAACTTAATTTTGCATGATTCCATAAAAGAAAAAAATTAAATCTACTGCAAAGTTAACTTTGCACTCCTTTTAGAATTTGGTTTAATATAGACCTTTAATTTACAAAAAATTTATTCATTGATTCTTTTGCAGAAAACTTTTTCATGTAAACCCTATTTTCAATATCCCATATATTTTAAATATACACAATTACCTAATACCGTTGCCACCCACAACTGGTTTACCATGGGCAACACTGATTGGTGGCGGGCGAATTAAGGTGGTTGGTGAGTTATCGAGCAATATGCATAAGAAGAAATAAAATGTGTGACAAGGATATACTTGATCAAATTTTAAAAAGAGAAATATTTTTAAGAAGGACAAATATTTATGATATCCTTATGACTAAAAATGAGTTGTAAAAATAGCAAGTAAAAACTATGTATCCGTCTAATAATAAAAAATTACCATATATATAGGAGCAACCTTAACAATATATCCATTTTTTCAGTACATTAATCACATTGCCCAATTTGACAAGTTCTTAGACGAGCAAACTGATAAAGACTTGATAAAAAGCATTACTTCATTAGTTACAGGAGACACAAATAACTACAAAGAAAACAAATTGCTAAATTACACACTTAAACTCTTTCTTTCACTCTTACTTGCATTATATGTACATATACATATTCCACTCCCAATTTCTTCCTTCTTCTTTATGTTATACATACGTCTATAATATTGTGCCACTACTAACTATAGTTCTAATTTTTGTTTACCACTTTTTAGAAATTTTGATATTTTTCCACCTTGATTCCATGTAATTGCTTGAGCCAGCCGGTGCAGCATAAACTCCGCATTTGAAATACAAGTTGCCAGGCCCCGATCGTTCACCACATATATATTTTTGGACGCCATTTATGAAGACGGTCACCTTCCCTTCATCCACATTGTGAATTACATTAACTCTAAACCACTTAATTAATTATCATATAGATCTGTGTCTATTACAGCAAACTTGTAGTACTTCATAACGCCATTGTATATCCTAAGAGTTGTACGTAGCCCCAACTCTTGCACCATGGATTTGCATGATTGTGACACCGGAACTTCCCTTTGGCACATAAGCGTCGCGTTCAAATTGCCAAACTCCTGACAAGTAATCAATACCCTGAAATTTGACTACCTAACATTAATCCTCCTACTAAAATTACTATTGAAGTTGCGAGTTTTATTGAAGGAAAAAAGAGATAAAGTATTTACGGATAAAGTAAAAGAAAGATTGTAACCAAGCATATATAGCCAAGAAGTACACTATAAACATGAGTAACATTGTACGTCTATAGCTAGCTTGTGTCACATACAAGAAATGTTTGTCATAGGCACAAGTTTGGGTTGGCACAAAAACTTTAAAATTTCATACCAATAACGAAGGAGTACTAGCTAGCTACTATAAACACAACCACAAAACTAAGTATTATCTTAAAGACAAATAGTATTGTATGCATGAACAATTCATTAGTGTGTATATGCAATATATTTGGTTTTTGCAACTTAATATTATCTTCTTTCAATGGCACTAAGGTGAACCCATATGTGGGGTCAGCCCTACACACAATACATGAGCCTTTGTTGCAAAGCTCACAAGAAAGAAGACCCAAAACCACATTCTTTGTAATTAACAAGACATTTTCATGTTCATGTTCGATGTTAATATGTAAAAATTTAGTGTGGTTTAATGTTAAAGCTAGCTAGATGGGTATTCATATATAGGTGAGGCTAATTTAAAGTATATATATCTTTTAAATTTAGTTTTACCCGAAAGGTTATGGGAAGAAAGTGAAATGGTTGACCTTAGTTTCATCTAGTTGGCTTTGAAGAGTTAATGTTAGGTTCATAAAGATTTTTAAAAATTACAATATAATTTAACTAGTAAATATTATAAAAGGGGTGAATTTTAGATACCAGTCTATAATAATATAATTAAGAAGATATATATGGTACAATTTTTATTGTAGTAGTATATACTATATTTCTTACAATCATGACTAATTTGACAATAAGTAATTCCTATATCAACTCCTTGACAAATCACAAATCTAGATCTAACTTAGAAAAATAATGTTCCAAATATAGATTTATTTTTCATCTTATTAATATTACTTTGGTAAGTTGGTCTAAATATTCTTGTCTCCTTTATAGTACTTTGTTCTGTTTTGTCTTTTGCTATTTTTAATTATTTCTTCTTCTTTTTTCCATCTTTCTAATTTGAGGCTTTGGCATTTTTGTTGAAAAATATAATATGCATTGTTGACTCACTATTTAATAATTTAATCTTTTGGGTCATAAGATTTCTAACATCGTATCAGAAGTCAAGTTTGAAATAAGGTCTCGAGTTCGAGTCCTAACATTTACATTTGTTTTCCCATTGCATGTGCAGTACCAGTGCCGATTTGGTTTGTCTCTTTATGTAAGCGGGGACTGCACGTGAGGGGTAATAAAGAATATGATATGTATTATTGGCCGACTACTTAACAATTTCAATTTTTGAGATAGATTGTTCTTAACAATTTTTACCTTATTCGTTCTTCTAAATACACAATTTAACAAAACCATCAATTTAAAGATAATGAATGGTGAAGAATAAATTTTACTTCCTCTACTGAGATATGGTCAATTAGTGACGACCTAAGAGAAATGTGAGCTATTTTATTTTATTTTTTCCCCTCTTTAGAATGGTATGGTAGGACACAGATTGCTACACTAACGAGGAGGCAATAATTCCTTTTTCAGGGGCAAAAACATGCAGAACTAAAATTTCATGGAGTAGTTAAAAGTTTAGTTCTTTTTTCAGGGGCAAAAACATGCAGAACTAAAACTTCGTAGAGTAGTTAAAAGTTTGTTCCTAGAGAGATGTCAAGTTCGAATCTCCTAATTTCTATCTTTCCCATTAGTAAAAATATATATATATATATATATATAAAAAATAAGAAAAACTCCTTAATTTTGTACTCGTGTACGAGAGAAAGGATACAAAAGATTGGAAATTAGTGAAAAGGGCAATAGAAGCTTTCTTTTATTACGAAAATTGAGCCCGTAAATGGCTTACATTTGATTTTTCCATTTTTTTACCAAGGTTACTTTTTGTATATTTTGATGTCTCTCCATCTAGATTCCATGTAAATGTAATAGCTTATATTTGTTGGAGCACCATAAACTCCGCATTTGAAGTGCAAGTCTCCAGGTCCTTGATCTTTCGTCTCGAACTTTTGTACACCGTCTATGAAAACAGTCACCTTTCCTCCATCGACGTCATGAATTAAATTTACCCTAAACTATTTATCGTATAAATTATCAGTGTCCACTAGTTTACTACTATAATACCTCATATTTCCTCAACAAAATAGTTGTATTGCCGTGGGCTGCGCCACGAATTTGCACTATTGTCGCACCAGAGCTTCCATTTGGTACAAATCCGTAACCCTCAAATTGCCAAACACCAGATGAATAGTCAAGCCCCTGAATGAAAATCAAAATTCATTATTAGTTATATTGAAATTATGTACAAAACCAGTACTGAAATGCATTACATGATTATACTTTATCAAAGATACAAATGTTTAGTACACTTTGGTTTTGATTATGTACAGAAGTGTTAGTACACGTTATCTTTTTCAATTTAAATTTAAAAAAGACAGAGAATAAATACTTGTATGCAAATTTCAATGCGTGGTTGGGTTTGGCTACCGAGCTCGTGTGGCTTGTCATTAGCATAAACCCACAACCGTCGGATCCCGTGTTTAAAACTATAGCGCTTGTCGAGTGGTACTTTGTACGGCTTTTGTAGCTTGAAATTTGCTTCAGTAAGTGGTACGTTGGTGAATCCATCTAAGGGATCAGCACCACATAGCATACTAATACTGTTTAGTACTACCAGAAAGAGAAACATAATATTGCAGTAACAAGAATTCATCCTTTGACTCTTTTTGTGTTGTTAAAATGCTCTGTATTGATGGCTAAAGGAATCAAGAACCATTTTCTATTTATAATGTGCCTCAAGTGATAGTGGTCTCTCAAAAATCATTCTAGTCACTGTTAATTTTAAAATATTTAGCTGAAATAAATTATATTTAAATGAGTCATCGTCAGAGAAATAAGAAAATAACGAATTTATGGATTTAATATTTAGAAGCTATATATTTGTAAAAATTTGAACAATTTATTCTAATTCTAATGTTTTAAATCTTACAGTTCGACTACTCTAAGCTAGCTGGTTCTTGTCACTATATATAGAGCAGTTGATTTTTTCAGTTATGGTTGGCCAAGTAATTTAGGGCATCATTTAATTTGAAATTTTTTAGTTTAGTGTAGTCCCAAAAATTAATAAAGATTTAATAAATCAAATATTAAGCTCATGATTACTTTTATAGAGGAGTAGTTGGCATAAATTTACAATTATATATGTACTTTACTTTAATAATGCATTGGTAGATATACTAAATTAAATGATCAAATTAATAATTTAAATAATGTTAAAAAAATATTTTGGTAATAAATTAAATAACTAAGTTAACAGTTAATTAAATGATGTGCTAAAAAATGCATATGATAGTCGGTGTTTTAAATAGATCATAAACAGTAAGCGATACACTTTCTAATTAATACATCATTTAAATTAATAACTAATTAATCATTTAAACTACAATAATCATTACTCCGTTATTACTACTTAATTTTAAATTTGAGATCATAGTATATAGGACATATATTTGTGAATTTTGATTTTCACCTAATCTTGTGGATGGTATCTGTTTGATTGGTCGATAAAGTTAATTAAGAAGGAACCGGTAACTCTAATGTTGTCACCTCTTTGAATATAATGGAACAATTAATCAGTGAAATTGGGACCATCTAAAGGGGTAGCGTTGGTGCTTCCACACAAGTAGGGATTAGTTGAGGTGTGCGAAAACTGACACGAATATATAATGAAAAACACTAATTAAAATGAAATACGTGACTACTGTCTTTATTACGCTATTTAATTTTTAATTATTTTTTGTAAAAATATATCCCCATATTATTTCTATTTATACTTGCACTCGTTCAATCACATTTATTCTGATCATTTGCCTAAAATAAAATTCTGAAAAAATCAATTATATTTAGATTGATAGATGATTGATGATTGATGATTGAAAAGTGCCCAAAAGTGTTAATCACAATGGAATTTTATTAGAGTTATTGTTTAGATACATGTGGATTTGTACGCGCAAAAAAAGGTCTGATCAATTATTTGTATGCGATTGCCTAGCCAACACAAGTCCGTGGGTACAAAGGATCGAGACTTTTTTTTATAACTATGATTGTTTTTAAACTTATTTAGTGAAATAGGGTTGTTTTAAACTTATTTGTAGAAAGAGGACAGTTTTAAAATCGAGGTTTAAAGTATCGATTTTGATACTAAAACCGTGACTCAAAATAGCGGTTTTACAAAAAAAAAATTGTGTTAAAAACGCGACTAACTATTGCGTTTTTACTCTTAAAAACGCAAGTACATCTCACGTTTTTACCATTAAAATCGCAATCCCAAATCGCGTTTTTAAAGTAGATTTTTTTTTAAAATCGATGAAAGTGATCGCGTTTTTAAAGAAAAAACCGGAATTCATTTCCGCGTTTTTTAATTTAATTAATTTCCCCAGCAAACCCTATAAGCTGCTGAGCACTTTGTAAATTTGATTGCGCCGTTTCCATCTTGCTGTTTCTTCTTCTTCTTCCTCTTGCTCTTCTACTGCTGCTTCTTCTCTCCATCTTCTTCATAATTTAAAATAAGAAAAATAGAAAAATTGAGAAAATTATTCACTCATAATAATTTTTATCTACTTCAACAAAAATATTTATGTCCATTTACAGTATTTTGATTATTCATAGATCTATATTTTTTATTTATTTGTAGATATATATATATATATTTTTTGATTATTTGTAAATCTATGTTTGAATAATAATTATATGAATGAAATAAATGGGATATTATTGTAGATTTATGATATAGATTTGTTTGATTATTGTAGATTTATGATATAGAGGGTTAGATTTATTATCATATAATTGTAAATTTGTGAATGTATGTATTATTGCAAATTTGTAGATTTATTATCATATTATTGTAATATAGAAGATTTGTGCTTAGCCCAATTATTATGATTTATGGTTTCAAATATTTTTTAAATTAATTTCAAGTTCCCTAATTAAATGTATGTTTCTTTTGGAATTTTGTATATTAATAGATTTCAAAATTATAAGGTTTGCTATAAGCTAAATTTAGGGATAATTAATAATATTTCGTAGTGGTTTATAATATTTGTAGTGGTTTATAAGTTTGATTGTTTGTTGATCTAAGTTTGCTATATACTTAATAATTATATTTGTAGTAGTTTATAATATATTTTTATTTGCAAAATTTTATTTTATGATTTTAAATAAATAATTTAATATAATATTTCGTAGGGGTTGATACTTAATTTTGTTTTTTCAATAATTATATAATTATTTTGAAGAATGTATATACTTAATTAATTTTTGAGAAATTATATTTTATTTTAAAGAATGTATTATTTACCATCATAATGGAGGGCATGCTTCATTATTTTAAATAAATTATATTTATTATCAGTTAGTGATAAATTTGTTTAATTGTGTTGAAGGTAAATAATGACGAGCAGACAAGTATTTATGCTTTTATACTGGGGCGGAGAAATTATTAATGAAGAGCATGGACAATGTTACAATATGCAACATAAAACAGGAATTATCGTTAAAGAAGGTACGACGTACTCGGAATTAGTTGGAATGATTTATTCTGCTATGAATGTTGACCTCTTGCCGTCCACTTTAAAGATTGTATGTAGATGTCCACGCTTTGTGACCATAAATGTTTGCAGTTTCTTCCTCCATGAAATTAATGATGATAGAAGCTTACATTTTGCAATGGGTTCTTGCCTAAATGTTCCCTCTGTGAATGCAATCGATTTGTATGTGGAGAAAGTTGATTTGAATTATGATGTGTTCCCACTTGCTGAAAAATTTCCAGCCTCAGCGTCATATTTCAGGGATCCATATTCAAAGGGCAAGCATCCATTCACGAGACATTGAAACCCCACCACAAACATACAAATCAAATCTTGAACCCCACAAATCAAATCTAAACAATTAACCCCACAAACCCCACATTGTTATGATTATTAACAATAAATCACGCCACGGATCGTAATTCAAATAGTGGATATTAATAACTAGAGATAATATAGATGAGAAAAAAGCAAGAAGATAGATAATAGAACACACAATATTTGACAAACGAAGATTTCACTAATTCTTTGAAAACGATTACAAATCTATCACAAGAATTATTGCACTCAAAGCTCTCACATAAGAAGAAAATCAACATCCCTTTAACCTCTTTCTCTCACAACAAGATGAACTCTCCCACAAATCCCACATAAAGAAGAATATCTCTTTTTTATTGCCTTAATCTATTGAATGATTCTATATATATATAACAATATAATAGAGTCCATCCAATCTAGAATAAGGTAATAACAATCCTACGTAAATATGAAAACTATTAACAAGGTAATAGAGACCAAAATAAACAAAGAACCCAAGTTTGATAAGGAAACTATTTTTCCGTCCAAGTGCAAAACGGATTTTGCAACTTTTCCGCGTAGGCGCAAAAAAAGTGCAAAAGTGTTTTTGCACCTTTTCCGCGTGCAATCTTTACTTCTGTTTAGTGCAAATTCTATTTTGTACTTTTTCCGCAAGTTTGATTACAAGCCAAAAAATTCTATTTTCAACAAGACTCATCTTTTTCTTAGGTTTGGAACCGAGCAAAAAAACACAACAATCACCACCTTATGCGAAGTTAACAAAACCAACCGCCATCTTCTTCTTCTTCGCCTTGATGACACATGAAATCTTCTTTTGTCTCACCCTTTACAAGGGCCACTCAACCATCTATGGCAATGATCGAGCCACATCCGATTATCTATGTTGATGATCAGACCATGTCCGTATTGGACACCATCACTGGCACGTAACTCTTAGTTGTCAACGGTCTAAAGCCACCACCTAAGCCATAACTCATCCTTGTTGCGTTTGCACCACCGGAACATATGTTTCTTGGTTTTCTAGCACCATTATGTAAAACTCTCTCATGTAATCTATACAAGCCCCCGCAATGACTTGCCTTCAAGACCACATCGTCGCCATGATACACGTTCATTATTCCATCTTAAGTAGAGTACCACATCCCAAGTGATTCTAATCTAGAGAGACTGATTAGATTCCACTTTATTTTCGGCACATGTCTAATATTTATGATTGTTTGAACTGAGCCATCAAACAATTTCAGGCGGACTTCACCAACTCCACGAACTAGCAATCTGGAGCCATCCCCCATGTAGACAAACCCGTTTCAATCTTCATATGTGCTATACAATGAACGATTGTTGCAAACATGCATAGCGGCACCGCAATCTAAGAACCATAATCCCTAACTAGTAAGGCTTGCAGGCATCAGTAGGACATCTATAAGATCGGATTCTTTGTCATAAGAAGTCATCGCAACGGTTGCGGCTCCATCAGGGTTAGTAGCTGGTTTTTCCCTGATGTCATTCTTCTTCCTTGGGCAGTCCCTAGCACAATGGCCCGGTTGACCACACTTAAAGCAATCTCTTTTAAAGATAGTCTTCCGTCCTTTGCTAGAACCTTTATTTCCATTCACTACAAACGCGCCTTCTTGAACGGTATTGATTCGATCCTTCTTTCTCATCATCTCTTCCGCAGACAGAGCTTGACACACCTCAAAGTGGTGAAAGATGATCTATTCATAAAGTTCTGAATTAGCGTCTTATACGAACCTGGTAGAGTTTAAATTAGTTGCAAGGCTTTATCTTGATCTTTAAATTCTTCACCTACAGTTTCGAGTCTTGAACATAATGAATCAAAAGCGAAAATATGATCCATAATCGGAGTATTCTCTTCCATCCTCATATCGTGTATAAGACCTTTGATATAGATCTTATTTGTCATCGTCTTAGCCATGAACAAATCTTGAAAAGACTCCCGTAGCTGTTTTGCTGGTGTAGCCTCCTTGATTGAAGCATGACCTTGAACCTTCGTCGTGAGATGGAGACGAATTTCTAACAAGCACTTCTTGTCCATCTTTTTCCAATTTTCATCAATGACCTCAACCAGCTCCATATCATCCGAATCATTCTTCTTTTGTTCCACCATTGGTGGACCTTCTAGGGCATCATCCAAGTCCAACACTACGAGATAGTCTTTCATACTCATCTGCCATAAGCTGAAATCCATGATTCCATCGAACTTTTCTATCCTATAAGATTTCTCCATTATAACACACACCTCCTTGAATACCACTATCTGATACCACTTGTTGTGATTATTAACAATAAATCACGCCACGGATCGTAATTCAAATAGTGGATATTAATAACTAGAGATAATATGGATGAGAAAAAAGCAAGAAGATAGATAATAGAACACACAATATTCGACAAATGAAGATTTCACCAATTCTTTGAAAACGATTACAAAATCTATCACAAGAATTATTGCACTCAAAGCTCTCACAGAAGAAGAAAATCAACAGCCCTTTAACCTCTATCTCTCACAACAAGATGAACTCTCCCACAAATCCCACAGAAAGAAAAATATATCTTTTTTATTGCCTTAATCTATTGAATGATTCTATCTATATATAACAATATAATAGAGTCCATCCAATCTAGAATAAGGTAATAACAATCCTACGTAAATATGGAAACTATTAACAAGGTAATGGAGACCAAAATAAACAAGGAAACCAAGTTTGATAAGGAAACCTATTTTTCCGTCCAGGTGCAAAACGGATTTTGCACCTTTTCCGCGTAGGCGCAAAAAAAGTGCAAAAGTGTTTTTGCACCTTTTTCGCGTGCAATCTTGACTTCTGTTTAGTGCAAATTCTATTTTGCACTTTTTCCGCTAGTTTGATTACAAGCCAAAAAATCTGATTTCCAACAAGACTCATCTTTTTCTTAGGTTTAGAACCGAGCAAAAAAACACAACACACATCTCCTATTCAAATATTCCAAATCGATTCATCAACCCACCAAAATTCATGCAAATCAAAAATACTATCACAAATACAATCACAAAAACCATCACAATAACTAACTAAAATGAAATCTAGGGCTGTAGTGTGTACCTGGTGGAGTCGACGGAGGAAAAACAGTGGGCAACGCCGAGGACAGAGGAGGACGGCCGGAGCTCTGTACAGGCTCTACGCAGGACCGGCGGCAAAGGTGAGAAGTGCGAGCTACGGCAAAGGCGAGGTGCAGCGAAAGGGGGCGAAGGCGAGGTGGGCAGCAAAATGAAAGGTGCTTGTAGGTGTGTATGTGTATGTGCGTATGTATGTATATATGAACTTGGTAATTGGGGGTTTTGCTGGTGGTTGGCGTATGTTGACAATGGAGGAGCTCAGTAGCTCTGTGCGTGCGGCGAAGGAGGAGCTCAGAAGCTCTGTGCGTGCGGCGAAGGAGGGACGGAAGGAGGAGTTCTGTGTGTGAAAGAAAAAGGGAATTTTAAAAAGTGTAAAAACGCGATTTGTGGTAGCGTTTTTACAATTAAAAATGCGAGTTTGGGTAGCGTTTTCAATTGTAAAAACGCAACTTTGAATCTCATTTTTACACAGCCAATTTTTTTAAAAAAAAATGCTAATTTGAGTCGCGTTTTTTCAACTAAAATAGGTACTTTTAAATCACGATTTTAAAACTACCCCATTTTTACAAATAAGTTTAAAACAACCCTATTTACTAAATAAGTTAAAGAAAAGCATAGTTATTTAAAAAAATTCAAGGATCGAAGTCATAAATAAATTTGACATCTTGCTCTCGCAAAACCAGCTTAATAACCATTCCTCTGGTCGCAAGGAGCCAAGTTGTACTCCAATATTAGTAACTTTATTGTCAAGATTGTTGTTTAAAACCCAAGTTGTATGTAGCTAAACTATTGGTATTCGATCGAGATTGGTCTCCTAATAATATTTGGAGTAAAGTGGGGCGAAAGTTTCGAA